>OU342743.1:8517386-8684271 GCA_910589775.1 Avena eriantha
CCATATCTTCTCACAGACATATCATGAACCACACCCAGAGTCATTGTATGTGTGTTCTTCCCATGAACCACACATGGATCCACCGGAGTCATTGCACGTGTGTTCTTCTGACAAACCACACATGGATCCACCCAGTGTCATCGCATGTGTGTTCTTCCCATGAACCACACATGGATCGACCAGTGTCATTGCATGTCTGCTCTTTTCATGAACCACATCTAGAGTCATTGGATGTGTGTTCTTCTCACAGACCACACATGGATCCAGTGTCATTGCATGTGTGTTCTTCCCAAAGACCACACATGGATCCACCAGTGTCATTGCATGTGTGTTCTTCTCACAGACCATATCATGAACCACACCCAGTGTCATAGCATGTGTGTTCTTCCCATGAACCACACATGGATCCACCCATTGTCATCGCATGTCTGCTCTTCCCACAGACCACACATGGATCCACCAGTGTCCTTGCATGTGTGTTCTTCTCATGAACCACACATGGATCCACCAGTGTCTTTGCATGTCTACTCTTTTCATGAACCACAGCTAGAGTCATTGCATGTGTGTCCTTCTCATGAACGACACATGGATCCACCAGTGTCATTGCATGTCTGCTCTTTTCATGAACCACAGCTAGAGTCATTGGATGTGTGTTCTTCTCACAGACCATACATGGATCCAGTGTCATTGCATGTGTGTTCTTCCCAAAGACCACACATGGATACACAAGTGTCATTGCATGTGTGTTCTTCTCACAAACCATATCATGAACCACACCTAGTGTCATTGCATGTGTGTTCTTCCCAAAGACCACACATGGATCCACTAGTGTCGTTGCATGTGTGTTCTTCTCACAGACCATATCATGAACCACACCCAGAGTCATTTTATGTGTGTTCTTCCCATGAACCACACATGGATCCACCGGAGTCATTGCACGTGTGTTCTTCTCACAAACAACACATGGATCAACCTCGTGTCATCGCATGTGTGTTCTTCCCATGAACCACACATGGATCTACCAGTGTCATTGCATGTCTGCTCTTTTCATGAACCACAGCTAAGGTCATTGGATGTGTGTTCTTCTCACAGACCATATCTTCTCACAGACCATATCATGAACCACACCCAGAGTCATTGTATGTGTGTTCTTCCCATGAACCACACATGGATCCACCGGAGTCGTCAAAGACCACACATGGATCCACCAGTGTCATCGCATGTGTGTTCTTCCCATGAACCACACATGGATCGACCAGTGTCATTGCATGTCTGCTCTTTTCATGAACCACATCTAGAGTCATTGGATGTGTGCTCTTCTCACAGACCACACATGGATCCAGTGTCATTGCATGTGTGTTTTTCCCAAAGACCACACATGGATCCACCAGTGTCATTGCATGTGTGTTCTTCTCACAGACCATATCATGAACCACACCAGTGTCATAGCATGTGTGTTCTTCCCATGAACCACACATGGATCCACCAGTGTCATCGCATGTCTGCTCTTCCCACAGACCACACATGGATCCACCAGTGTCATTGCATGTGTGTTCTTCCCATGAACCACACATTGGATCCACTTCAGTCATTGCATGTGTGTTCTTCTCACAAACCACACATGGATCCACCCAGTGTCATCGCATGTGTGTTCTTCCCATGAACCAGACATGGATCCACCAGTGTCATTGCATGTCTGCTCTTTTCATGAACCACAGCTAGAGTCATTGGATGTGTGTTCTTCTCACAGACCATACATGGATCCAGTGTAATTGCTGTTTGTTCTTCCCAAAGACCATACATGGATACACAAGTGTCATTGCATGTGTGTTCTTCTCACAAACCATATCATGAACCACACCTAGTGTCATTGCATGTGTGTTCTTCCCAAAGACCACACATGGATCCACTAGTGTCGTTGCATGTGTGTTCTTCTCACAGACCATATCATGAACCACACCCAGAGTCATTGTATGTGTGTTCTTCCCATGAACCACACATGGATCCACCGGAATCATTGCACGTGTGTTCTTCTCACAAACAACACATGGATCCACCCAGTGTCATCGCATGTGTGTTCTTCCCATGAACCACACATGGATCTACCAGTTTCATTGCATGTCTGCTCTTTTCATGAACCACAACTAAGGTCATTGGATGTGTGTTCTTCTCACAGACCATATCTTCTCACAGACCATATCATGAACCACACCCAGAGTCATTATATGTGTGTTCTTCCCATGAACCACACATGGATCCACCGGAGTCATTGCACGTGTGTTCTTCTGACAAACCACACATGGATCCACCCAGTGTCATCGCATGTGTGTTCTTCCCATGAACCACACATGGATCGACCAGTGTCATTGCATGTCTGCTCTTTTCATGAACCACATCTAGAGTCATTGGATGTGTGTTCTTCTCACAGACCACACATGGATCCAGTGTCATTGCATGTGTGTTCTTCCCAAAGACCACACATGGATCCACCAGTGTCATTGCATGTGTGTTCTTCTCACAGACCATATCATGAACCACACCCAGTG
The DNA here is from genome assembly GCA_910589775.1 of Avena eriantha. NCBI lineage: Eukaryota > Viridiplantae > Streptophyta > Magnoliopsida > Poales > Poaceae > Avena > Avena eriantha. The sequence continues at coordinate 8,519,933 of OU342743.1, forward strand.
TCATAGCATGTGTGTTCTTCCCATGAACCACACATGGATCCACCAGTGTCATCGCATGTCTGCTCTTCCCACAGACCACACATGGATCCACCAGTGTCCTTGCATGTGTGTTCTTCTCATGAACCACACATGGATCCACCAGTGTCTTTGCATGTCTACTCTTTTCATGAACCACAGCTAGAGTCATTGCATGTGTGTCCTTCTCATGAACGACACATGGATCCACTAGTGTCATTGCATGTCTTCTCTTTTCATGAACCACAGCTAGAGTCATTGGTTGTGTGTTCTTCTCACTGACCACATATCACCAGTGTCATTGCATGTGTGTTCTTCCCAAAGAACACACATGGATCCACCAGTGTCAGATCATGTGTGTTCTTCCCAAAGACCACACATGGATCCACCGGTGTCGTTGCATGTGTGTTCTTCTCAAAGACCACACATGGATCCACCAGTGTCTGTATGTCTGCTCTTCCCATGAACCACAGCTAGAGTCATCGCATGCGTGCTCTTTTGACAAACTACAGCTAGAGACATTGCATGTGTGTTCTTCTTACAAACCATATCATGAACCACACCTAGTTTCATTGCATGTGTGTTCTTCTCACAAACCACACATGGATCCACCGGTGTCATTGCATGTCTGCTCTTCTCATTAACCACAGCTAGAGTCATTGCATGTCTGTTCTTCTCACAAACCACATATCACCAGAGTCATTGCATGTGTGTTCTTCCCATGAACCACACATGGATCCACTGGAGTCATTGCATGTGTGTTCTTCTCACAAACCACACATGGATCCACCCAGTGTCATCGCATGTGTGTTCTTCCCATGAACCAGACATGGATCCACCAGTGTCATTGCATGTCTGCTCTTTTCATGAACCACAGCTAGAGTCATTGGATGTGTGTTCTTCTCACAGACCATACATGGATCCAGTGTCATTGCATCTATGTTCTTCCCAAAGACCACACATGGATACACAAGTGTCATTGCATGTGTGTTCTTCTCACAAACCATATCATGAACCACACCTAGTGTCATTGCATGTGTGTTCTTCCCAAAGACCACACATGGATCCACTAGTGTTGTTGCATGTGTGTTCTTCTCACAGACCATATCATGAACCACACCCAGAGTCATTGTATGTGTGTTCTTCCCATGAACCACACATGGATCCACCGGAGTCATTGCACGTGTGTTCTTCTCACAAACAACACATGGATCCACCCAGCGTCATCGCATGTGTGTTCTTCCCATGAACCACACATGGATCTACCAGTGTCATTGCATGTCTGCTCTTTTCATGAACCACAGCTAAGGTCATTGGATGTGTGTTCTTCTCACAGACCATATCTTCTCACAGACCATATCATGAACCACACCCAGAGTCATTGTATGTGTGTTCTTCCCATGAACCACACATGGATCCACCGGAGTCATTGCACGTGTGTTCTTCTGACAAACCACACATGGATCCACCCAGTGTCATCGCATGTGTGTTCTTCCCATGAACCACACATGGATCGACCAGTGTCATTGCATGTCTGCTCTTTTCATGAACCACATCTAGAGTCATTGGATGTGTGCTCTTCTCACAGACCACACATGGATCCAGTGTCATTGCATGTGCGTTCTTCCCAAAGACCACACATGGATCCACCAGTGTCATTGCATGTGTGTTCTTCTCACAGTCCATATCATGAACCACATCCAGTGTCATAGCATGTGTGTTCTTCCCATGAACCACACATGGATCCACCAGTGTCATCGCATGTCTGCTCTTCCCACAGACCACACATGGATCCACTAGTGTCATTGCATGTGTGTTCTTCCCATGAACCATAGTTGGATCCACTGGAGTCATTGCATGTGTGTTATTCTCACAAACCACACATGGATCCACCCAGTGTCATCGCATGTGTGTTCTTCCCATGAACCAGACATGGATCCACTAGTGTCATTGCATGTCTGCTCTTTTCATGAACCACAGCTAGAGTCATTGGATGTGTGTTCTTCTCACAGACCATACATGGATCCAGTGTCATTGCATGTTTGTTCTTCCCAAAGACCACACATGGATACACAAGTGTCATTGCATGTGTGTTCTTCTCACAAACCATATCATGAACCACACCTAGTGTCATTGCATGTGTGTTCTTCCCAAAGACCACACATGGATCCACTAGTGTCGTTGCATGTGTGTTCTTCTCACAGACCATATCATGAACCACACCTAGAGTCATTGTATGTGTGTTCTTCCCATGAACCACACATGGATCCACCGGAGTCATTGCACGTGTGTTCTTCTCACAAACAACACATGGATCCACCCAGTGTCATCGCATGTGTGTTCTTCCCATGAACCACACATGGATCTACCAGTGTCATTGCATGTCTGCTCTCTTTATGAACCACAGCTAAGGTCATTGGATGTGTGTTCTTCTCACAGACCATATCTTCTCACAGACCATATCATGAACCACACCCAGAGTCATTGTATGTGTGTTCTTCCCATGAACCACACATGGATCCACCGGAGTCATTGCATGTGTGTTCTTCTCACAAACCACACATGGATCCACCTAGGGTCATCGCATGTGTGTTCTTCCCATGAACCACACATGGATCGACCAGTGTCATTGCATGTCTGCTCTTTTCATGAACCACATCTAGAGTCATTGGATGTGTGTTCTTCTCACAGACCACACATAGATCCAGTGTCATTGCATGTGTGTTCTTCCCAAAGACCACACATGGATCCACTAGTGTCATTGCATGTGTGTTCTTCTCACAGACCATATCATGAACCACACCCAGTGTCATAGCATGTGTGTTCTTCCCATGAACCACACATGGATCCACCAGTGTCATCGCATGTCTGCTCTTCCCACAGACCACACATGGATCCACCAGTGTCATTGCATGTGTGTTCTTCCCATGAACCACACATGGATCCACCAGTGTCTTTGCATGTCTACTCTTTTCATGAACCACAGCTAGAGTCATTGGATGTGTGTTCTTCTCACACACCACAAATGGATCTAGTGTCATTGCATGTGTGTTCTTCCCAAGGACCACACATGGATCCACCAGTGTCATTGCATGTGTGTTCTTCTCACATACCATATCATGAACCACACCAAGTGTCATTGCATGTGTGTTCTTCCCATGAACCACACATGGATCCACCAGTGTCATTGCATGTGTGTTATTCTCATAGACCATATCATGGACCACACCCAGTGTCATCGCATGCGTGTTCTTACCATGAACCACACATGGATCCAGCAGTGTCATCGCATGTCTACTCTTCCCACAGACCACACATGGATCCACCAGTGTCATTGCATGTGTGTTCTTCCCATGAACCACACATGGATCCACCAATGTCATTGCATGTCTGCCCTTTTCATGAACCACAGCTAGAGTCATTGGATGTGTGTTCTTCTCACAGACCACATATCACCAGTGTGATTGCATGTGTGTTCTGCCCAAATACCACACAAGGATCCACCAGTGTCATTGCATGTGTGTTCTTCCCACACACCACACATGGATCCACCGGTGTCGTTGCATGCGTGTTCTTCTCAAAGACTACACATGGATCCACCAGTGTCTGTATGTCTGCTCTTCCCATGAACCATAGCTAGATTCATCGCATGCGTGCTCTTTTCACAAACCACAACTAGAGTCATTCCATGTCTGTTCTTCTTACAAAGCATATCATTAACCACACCTAGTGTCATTGCATGTGTGTTCTTCTCACAAACCACACATGGATCCACCGGTGTCATTGCATGTCTGCTCTTCTCATTAACCACAACTAGAGTCATTGCATGTCTGTTCTTCTCACAAACCACATATCACCAGAGTCATTGCATGTGTGTTCTTCCCATGAACCACACATGGATCCACCGGAGTCATTGCATGTGTGTTCTTCTCACAAACCACACATGGATCCACCCAGTGTCATCGCATGTGTGTTCTTCCCATGAACCAGACATGGATCCACCAGTGTCATTGCATGTCTGCTCTTTTCATGAACCACAGCTAGAGTCATTGGATGTGTGTTCTTCTCGCAGACCATACATGGATCCAGTGTCATTGCTTGTGTGTTCTTCCCAAAGACCAGACATGGATACACCAGTGTCATTGCATGTGTGTTCTTCTCACAAACCATATCATGAACCACACCCAATGTCATTGCATGTGTGTTCTTCCCAAAGACCACACATGGATCCACCAGTGTCATTGCATGTGTGTTCTTCTCACAGACCATATCATGAACCACACCTAGAGTCATTGTATGTGTGTTCGTCCCATGAACCCCACATGGATCCACCGGAGTCATTGCACATGTGTTCTTCTCACAAACCACACATGGATCCACCCAGTATCATCGCATGTGTGTTCTTCTCATGAACCACACATGGATCCACCAGTGTCATTGCATGTCTGCTCTTTTCATGAACCACAGCTAGAGTAATTGGATGTGTGTTCTTCCCACAGACCACACATGGATCCAGTGTCATTGCATGTGTGTTCTTCCCAAAGACCACACATGGATCCACTAGTGTCATTGCATGTGTGTTCTTCTCAGAAACCATATCATGAACCACACCCAGTGTCATTGCATGTGTGTTCTTCCCACAGACCACACATGGATCCACCAGTGTCATTGCATGTGTGTTCTTCTCACAGACCATATCATGAACCACACCTAGTGTCATTGCATGTGTGTTCTTCCCATGAACCACACATGGATCCACCAGTGTCATTGCATGTGTGTTATTCTCACATACCATATCATGGACCACACCCAGTGTCATCGCATGTGTGTTATTCCCATGAACCACACATGGATCCACCGGTGTCATTGCATGTCTGCTCTTTTCATGAACCACAGCTAGAGTCATTGGATGTGTGTTCTTCTCACAGACCACACATGGATCTAGTGTCATTGCATGTGTGTTCTTCCCAAAGACCACACATGGATCCACCAGTGTCATTGCATGTGTGTTCTTCTCACAAACCATATCATGAACCACACCCAGTGTCATTGGATGTGTGTTCTTCTCACAGACCACACATGGATCCACCAGTGTCATTGCATGTGTGCTTTTCTCACAGACCATATCATGAACCACACCCAGTGTCATTGCATGTGTGTTCTTCCAATGAACCACACATGGATCCACCAGTGTCATCGCATGTCTGCTCTTCCCACAGACCACACATGGATCCACCAGTGTCATTGCATGTGTGTTCTTCTCATGAACCACACATGGATCCACCAGTGTCATTGCATGTCTGCTCTTTTCATGAACCACAACTAGAGTCATTGGATGTGTGTTCTTCTCACAAACAACATATCACTAGTGTCATTGCATGTGTGTTCTTCCCAAATACCACACATGGATCCACCGGTGTCATTGCATGTGTGTTCTTCCCAAATACCGCACATGGAACCACCGGTGTCTTTGCATGTGTGTTCTTCTCGCATGCCACACGTGGATCCACCGGTGTTTGTATGTCTGCTCTTCCCATGAACCACAGCTAGAGTCATCGCATGCGTGCTCTTTTCACAAACCACAGCTAGAGTCATTGCATGTGTGTTCTTCTTACAAACCATATCATGAACCACACCCAGTGTCATTGCATGTGTGTTCTTCTCACAAACCACACATGGATCCACCGGTGTCATTGCATGTCTGCTCTTCTCATTAACCACAGCTAGAGTCATTGCATGTCTGTTCTTCTCACAAACCACATATCACCAGAGTCACTGCATGTGTGTTCTTCCCATGAACCACACATGGATCCACCGAGTCATTGCATGTGTGTTCTTCTCACAAACCACACATGGATCCACCCAGTGTCATCGCATGTGTGTTCTTCCCATGAACCACACATGGATCCACAAGTGTCATTGCATGTCTGCTCTTTTCATGAACCACAGCTAGAGTCATTGGATGTGTGTTCTTCTCACAGACCATACATGAATACAGTTTCATTGCATGTGTGTTCTTCCCAAAGACCACACATGGATACACCAGTGTCATTGCATGTGTGTTCTTCTCATGAACCACACATGGATCCACCGCTGTCATTGCATGTCTGCATTTCTCATTAACCACAGCTAGAGTCATTGCATGTCTGTTCTTCTCACAAACCACATATCACCAGAGTCACTGAATGTGTGTTCTTCCCATGAACCACACATGGATCCAGTGTCATTGCATGTGTGTTCTTCTCACAAACCACACATGGATCCACCCAGTGTCATCGCATGTGTGTTCTTCCCGTTAACCACACATGGATCCACCAGTGTCATTGCATGTCTGCTCTTTTCATGAACCACAGCTAGTCATTGGATGTGTGGTCTTCTCACAGACCACACATGGATCCAGTGTCATTGCATGTGTGTTCTTCCCAAAGACCACACATGGATCCACCAGTGTCATTGCATGTGTGTTCTTTGATGACCCACAAGTATAGGGGGTGTATCGCAGTATTTTCGATAAGTAAGAGTGTCGAACCCAACGAGGAGCAGAAGGTGCTGGCTAGTGGTATGGATCAGGAATTCTCTGCAAATATTTAGCAAACGGATTTTAGGGGTTTTCGATAAAGCAAGTAAACAAAGTACGAGTAAATAAAAGACAGTAGTAATAAATGCAGCAAGTGGCCCAATCCTTTATGCAGCAAAGGACAAGACGGTTGTATTACTTAAGATGACCATCCTTCAGCAGCTTATACCATTCCTCAGCTCTTCCTTTCAGTGATAATGAGAATAACTTCTTCTTAACTTGATCTGTAGTAATACCTGCACACTTGAACAACCCGCATAATTCGTGTATAAAGAGTAAATGATCACTGGGATGGACAGTTCCATCCCCAACATAGTAGTTATCCATAACATGATCAATAATTCTTGTAGGTATTTTGAAAACATCTTTCTCAGCAGGTGGTGGCTTATCTACTACCTTAGTAGTGGTAGTACCATTACCAAATAAGAAACTCAACGAATTATCCATAACAAAAATAAAGCAACTAGCAGAAGTAAACAATACTCACAGTAGAAGTTTCCTTTACCAGTTCCACTCTCCAATAGCGCTTCACTCCCGACAACGGCGCCAGAAAATAGTCTTGATGACCCATAAGTATAGGGGGTGTATCGCAGTATTTTCGATAAGTAAGAGTGTCGAACCCAACGAGGAGCAGAAGGTGCTGGCTAGTGGTATGGATCAGGAATTCTCTACAAATACTTAGCAGACGGATTTTTAGGGGGTTTTGATAAAGCAAGTAAACAAAGTACGAGTAAATAAAAGACAGTAGGAATAAATGCAGCAAGTGGCCCAATCCTTTATGCAGCAAAGGACAAGCCGGTTGTATTACTTAAGATGACCAAACGTTCTCGAGGACACATGGGAAGACTGTCAAGTGCTTTCGCTTCATATAGCTGATTAATCTTCTTTAGCTTGGTAAGTGTTGTGTGGGTGAACCTGTGCTAATGTACCGCCCCATCCAAGACTAATACATACTTGTGATTATACCCCTTGCAAACATCCGTAAGTACAAGAAAGTAATTAAGGTAGAAACCTAACCACAACTTTAAACTCTAACACCCTTACGTCCCTTGTGCAATGGTTTTCTAACGGGGGTTCAGGTTTCTGTCACTCCGACAACCCCTACGATTAGTAGCCAAATACACAATGCATTCCCCTAGGCCCATATAGGTGAAGTGTCATGTAGTCAATGTTCACATGACACCACTAGAATAAGTACACCACAACTTTAATAACAATCTATTGAATATTTCTCAACGCAACTCCACTACTAACAACAAGACTTCTCCCATGTCCTCAAGAACAAAATGAACTAGTCACAAGACATCATATGGATCATGATCAGAGATGGAATAATGATGTATAACAATCTAAACATAAACAATAATTCAATAGTTCACTCAATAGCATCAACTACAAAGAATAATCAACACTGGGAAAGTTTCCCCTATGAACTATGCAAGATTCAACGCAATTGTTACAGCAATATGGAGATGGTGATGAGGGTACTGATGGTGATGATTGTGGTGATGATGGTGATGATGATCCTGATGAAGTCCAGCTTGATGGTGGTGTTGATGGCGACGATCTCCCCTCTCCAGGAAGGAATTCCCCCGGCAGAAATCTGTCTGCCGGAGAGATCTTTCTCTCTCGGTGTTTTCTGCCTCGCAGAGGCGGCGGAATCTTTCTGTGGTCGCTCCCCAAGTCTTAGGGTTTTGTGGGGATGATATACGCTAGAGGAGAGAGGCTAGAGTGGGACAGGGCGGCCACACCACTCCCAGGCGCGGCCTAGTCCTGCCCGCGCCATGGGGTGGTGTGGGCCCCCTATGGCCCACCTCCACTCCATCTTCTGGCACCCTGCGTCTTCTAGAAAAATAGAATTTTCTGTATATTTTCCCAGATTTTCTGATCTTCGCAAATTTTGCCTCCAAATAGCACCTTTTCCATCAGAATCCTGACTGCAGCGGTCCATGCTCCAAAAGTCATCAACCATGCAAAAATAGATGAAATAACATAAGTATCACCTCTCAATACGAAATATATAAATGAATAATAGTGAATTAAGACATAGAATAGTGATGCAAAATGGTCGTATCAACTCCCCCCAAGCTTAGACTTCGCTTGTCCCCAAGCGAAACTGAGCTCAATAAACATGGCCTCAGGTTTATGGAGTGAAGAGTCGATAAAAGAATACGGACAAGAAGCATCACATTCATCAAATACATAGATCATAATAGAAGACAACTCACTATTATATAACTCAACTTGCAATGAGTAAAGGAAGCACAATAAGGATACATAAAGTGAATCATAATTGGTAATGGCGAACTAAGCTCTTGGTCGAAGAATAGTTGATAATTTGCTGGAGTTTACAAATAGCTGGTTTTCAAAGAAAGCTTTCAAAGTAGTAAACTTCAAGATAAGAGCAATGTGCAAAACAAGGAACATAAGAAACATGAATGCATAAATCATCATATGAATGAATGAAACACATCAACTCAAAATACTTGCTGAGATAGAAGGGAATAGGTTTACTGACTCAACTGCAAAGTAAAAGAAAGGCCCTTCGCAGAGGGAAGCAGGGATTGCAAGTCTCATAAAGAGCTCCCAAAAATTATGATACTTACTAGCTTTCAGCTCTCAATGCCCCTATCATATGCATCTTTTGGTGATTAAGGTTAAAGTGACACAACTAAGAGGGTATGCTTGACAAGTTATAAATTGGAGTCCCATGCCCCTTACTTATGAGTACTGATCCTCATGCTACTCAACTTCAGTCACGAGCAAGCTCTTGTTGTAAATACATGCGTATCATTGAGAACCGCCAACGGGGTACCCCTTGCACATGACACAGGAGCTATCCCATAATCAAAATGACAAGGCAAGCAGACAGTGAGCATCTCAGCGATCTTTTTATTTGCTATTTGCATAGGTTTTTATTGAGGATGCTTCATAGAATGCTCACTGTAGTTATGCTGCAAGTTTCCACCATGATTAGGCATGGCTTAGGCAAGGGGCCCAGGCGTTTCTCTAACACATGTATAAACTCCATGATCTTACAAGTTCCACTTTTATTTCACACCGCCGGGATCCATAAGCAAAAGAACATGATATCAACTAGGTACAAAGTACCAAATGAAGTGTTGAAAGCGGTCCCCATGATACATGGTTCGGCTAACTTCAACTCATAAAGCGCAAGCATACACACAACAAAGAAGGACCCAATGGTTCAAGTTTATTAAATGCAAGAAAGTAAAGTGTGCCACCAAGTTCGTGAGAGCTTTAATCACTAATTTTCACATAACAAGTTTAATTTGGGAGGTAGACAAAACAAGAATTTACTTGGAATAGCAATAATGCTACTAGGTAGGTATGGTGGACACAAATGGCGTGGGTTTTGGTTTAAAGGAGGTGGATGCACGAGAAGAATTCCCTCTCAGTACAGGTTTTTGGCTAGCAAGGCTGGGTAGCAAGTATAAGAGTTGAAGGAAACAAACAAGCATACAAGTGATAAAGACAAACATGCAATCTTCCTTGGAAGCACAAAAGATCTTAACTAGAGAATACTAGACTTATGAGCAAATCAAGAAAGAAAGAAAGATGAAATAATTTTCCTCTAGAGTACTACTATCTTTTTCTTTTCAACTCTCAAAAAGGTGTTGCTACTGACTGAGCCTGGTTTGCCAAAACCAACTAAATTAACTCAATGATCCCAAAGTGATACCAATACTAACAACAAGATCAATCATATAACCACGAATTGAAAACTAACATAAGCTATGCAAAAGAGTGAATGATAGAACTTCTCATTAATATTCCATAAAGCAAACTCACACCAAGGGATACATATCTAACGAGAGAGGGGGCAGTTCCATAATGCAAACCATACTACATAATAATTCTTCTATTCATGATATGACTCTACTAAAAAGGTAAAAAGATAGAAGATAGTGATATGATACCGCGGCACTCCCCCACGCTTGGAACAAACCAAGGGGATGCCAAACCTGATGACGAATTACTCCTTCGGTGGTGGTATCCTCTCATCTTCGTTCGTCTTCCAGGGTAAAGGCTTCCCATCAACAAAGGATATCGTGGTTTCCAACATCCTGAAACTTGCAGCAGCACTTATGTGTTTAAATCTAGCCTCATACTCACAGTTTTGATTTTGAACGTCATAGAACCGTGCTTGCAGTTTGTTGGTTGTTTGGCAGAGCGAAAGGACTTCGTCTTCGAGTTCAGCAGTCTCCTTTTGGTGCTTGGCGATGAGTTCGAAACAAATCTTGTGGATGATGTCCACTTCGCGCTCCGCCAGCTTCCTATACCTAAAGACTTCTTGCTCCAATGCTTCCATCCTGTCCTCCAGACTTCCTTCACCTGTAGGGCCTTGAACCTCCTTAATCCGGACCTCCCCACCTTTGAGCAACAACTCCTTGGGATGAATCTTCAATTCTCTCATGTGTGGGTTGATGATATCCTCTAAAGAATGTCCCTTGGATGATCCAGAGGAAGACATTGTGGCTCCAAATCTGGGATTCTACCTGGCAGAAAACAGATCGAAACGAAAACACGACGAAAACACGATATACGTACCACAGAAGATCCGGGGGTTATATATTACGAAGCTTCATATCAAAAGGAAGGTACTGGGCGAAAACGGGTCGGAGGCGGAGTCCTGGGTGGCCTCACCACCTGGTGGAGCGGCCAGGGGAGGGCCCGCGCCATGGGGTGGTGTGGGCGACCCCGGCTCCGGTTCCGTCCCTTTTTCGCTTCGAAACTTTCCTTATCGACTGAAAACTGCAAAAATATAGTTGTATTGTATTTTCGCGGAACTTTTCTTACCAGAACTGTTACCTACATGAAAACAGACTCTGCAGGTCTCTGAATTTGGTCCTCAATGAATTTCTCTGGAGTTATAACTTGAAAGGCATCAACATCTTCATTGTAAGAATCTCCAGCAATATAGTGTTTGAGTCGCTGTCCATTCACTACTTGTGTAGTATTAAATTTTAGAGAAGAAAATTTTATTGCTCCTGAACGGTATACTTATTCAATGATGAAAGGTCCTTCCCATTTTGATAGTAGCTTACCTGCAAAAAATCTGAGACGAGACCTATACAATAGAACTTTCTCACCAACATGAAATTCTCTCTTAAGTATTCGCTTTTCATGCCATCTTTTAACTTTTTCCTTAAAGAGCCTAGCATTCTCATAGGCTTCACTCCTCCATTCATCTAAAGAACTTAAGTCAAATAATCTTTTTTCACCAGCGAGCTTACAATCTATATTTAGTTCTTTCACTGCCCAGTAAGCTTTGTGTTCTAATTCTAAGGGTAGGTGGCAAGCTTTCCCATAAACCATTTTATAAGGAGACATTCCCATAGGATTTTTGTATGCAGTTCTATAAGCCCATAAAACATCATTCAACTTCTTAGCCCAGTTTTTTCTAGACCTATTAACAGTCTTTTGCAAGATAGATTTAAGTTCTCTATTTGATAACTCTACTTGCTCGCTAGTTTGGGGGTGATAAGATGAAGCAATTCTATGATTAACATCATATTTAGCAAGGGTCTTCCTAAAACCACCATGAATGAAATGAGAACCCCCATCAGTCATGAGATACCGAGGCACTCCAAACCTAGGGAAGATAACATCCTTAAGCATTTTTAGAGAGGTTTCCCCGTCAGCACTCTTCGTAGGAATGGCTTCTACCCATTTAGTAACATAATCTACGGCAACAAGAATATGAGTATAGCCTTTCGAAGGAGGGAAAGGACCCATAAAATCAAATCCCCAACAATCAAAAGGTTCAATAACTAGAGAGTAGTTCATAGGCATTTCATTGCGTCTAGAAATATTACCAACACGTTGACATTCATCACAAGAGAAAACAAATGTTCTTGATTCTTTAAAGAGGGTAGGCCAGTAGAAACCTGATTGTAATACCTTTTGTGCAGTTCTATCTCCTGCATGATGTCCTCCATAGGCACTACCATGGCATTTGCGCAATATCTCTTTTTGTTCATATTCTGGAACACATCTTCGCATAATACCATCAACTCCTTCTTTATATAAGTGTGGGTCACCCCAAAAATAATGTCTTAGATCATAGAAGAACTTCCTTCTTTGCTGAGCTGTAAAAGTTGGAGGCAAATACTTGGAGACAATAAAGTTAGCATAATCATCATACCAAGGGCTTTCTCGCGAGCTCACCCCCACTGCAGCTAACTATTCATTCGGGAAACTATCATTAACAGGCATAGGGTCAAAAGAGATGTTTTCCAAGAGAGATAAATTATCAGCTATAGGATTTCCAGCACCCTTTCTATCTACTATATGTAGATCAAACTCTTGTAAAAGCAGTACCCATCTAATAAGCCTAGGCTTAGCGTCCTTCTTTGTCATAAGATATTTAATAGCAGCATGATCAGTATGAATGGTTACTTTTGAGTCCACAATATAAGGCCTAAACTTATCACAGGCAAAAACAACAGCTAGAAATTCCTTTTCAGTAGTGGCATAATTCCTTTGAGCAGCGTCTAAAGTCTTACTAGCATAATGGATAACGTTTAACTTTTTATCAATACGTTGCCCAAGGACAGCCCGTACAGCAAAATCACTAGCATCACACATTATTTCAAAGGTTAAACTCCAATCGGGTGGTTGAACAATAGGGGCTGTAGTTAAAGCCTTCTTAAGAGTTTCAAAAGCTTCCCTACAATCATCATCAAAAACGAAGGGTACATCTTTTTGAAGAAGATTAGTGAGAGGTTTTGATATCCTAGAGAAGTCTTTAATAAACCTCCTATAGAAACCAGCATGACCAAGGATACTACGAATACCTTTGATGTCTCTTGGACATGGCATCTTCTCAATTCCCTCAACCTTAGCTCTATCAACCTCTATGCCTCTTTCAGAAACTTTATGCCCAAGAACAATCCCTTCATTAACGATGAAGTGGCATTTCTCCCAATTAAGAAAAAGATTAGTTTCTTCACATCTCTGCAAAACTTTATCAAGGTTGTGCAGACAATTATCAAAATAAGTTCCATAAACAGAAAAGTCATCCATGAACACTTCTACAATCTCTTCACAAAAACCATGAAAGATAGAAGACATGCACCTTTCGAAAGTAGCAGGAGCATTACATAAACCAAAAGGCATACGTCTATAAGCATAAGTTCCATAAGGACAAGTAAAAGTAGTTTTTTCTTGATCTTGTTGTTTAACAGCAATTTGAGAGAAACCAAAATAACCATCAAGAAAACAAAAATGGGTCTTTTTAGACAACCTTTCCAACATTTGATCAAGAAAAGGAAGCGGGTAGTGATCTTTCTTGGTAACTTTATTGACTTTCCTAAAATCGATGCACATCCTATAGCCTACCACTATTCTTTGAGGAATAAGCTCATCATTATCATTAGGGATAACGGTAATACCTCCCTTTTTAGGAACACAATGAACAGGACTCACTATCAGCAATAGGGTAAATAATACAAGCATCAAGGAGTTTCAATACCTCATTCCTTACCACTTCCTTCATCTTAGGATTTAAACATCGTTGGTGTTCCACTACTGGCTTCGCATCTGGTTCTATGTTGATAGAGTGTTGACATATAGTAGGTGAAATCCCTTTTAAATCATCCAGAGTGTAGCCCATAGCTCCTCGGTGTTTCTTCAAAACCTCCAATAGCCTTTCTTCTTCCTTTCCTGAATGTTTAGAGCTAATAATAACAGGATATATCTTTTTATCATCAATATAAGCATATTTAAGATCATCAGGGAGAGGTTTTAGATCGAAGACTGGATCCTTTTTAGGTGGCAACGTGGTACCCAAGTCTTCTACAAGCAAGTCATGCTTAAGCAACCTGGGTTAACGACGGAGGATCTCGTCAATCTCATTCATTTCTTCCATGAAGATCTCACTTTTGTGATCTTCCATAAATTGATGCAAAGCATTGTTAGGAGCAAGAGAGATAGAAGCAAGTTGTTCAACTCTAAAATCCTCATTATGGGTTTCCTCTTCGCAAGGTTCTTTAGTAAATTTTGAAAAATTAAACTCATAGGATTCCCCATCAAACTTAGTCAAGATTTTCTCCCTCTTGCAATCAATAATAGCTCCACAAGTACTCAATAAAGGTCTACCAAAAATGATAGGATAAGTTTTACTAGCAGCTAAACCAAGTACTAGAAAATCAGCAGGATACTTGATCTTACCACAAAGGACTTCCACGTCTCGTACGATACCAATTGGAGAGATGGCCTCTCTATTAGCAAGGTGAATAACCACATCAATTTCTTCCAACTCGCAGGGACTAATTTCATGCATAACTTCTCTGTAAAGCTCATAAGGAATAGCACTGGAACTTGCACCAATATCACATAAACCATAATAGCAATGATCACAAATTCTAACAGAAAGCACAGGAACACTAGCCCTTTTAGTTCTATTAGGATGTGAAACAATATTAGAAGCATCCTCACAGAAGACTATGTGCCCATCTTCTATGCTTTTAGTGACAAGGTCTTTCACAATTGCTACAACAGGTTCAATGTTTATTTGTTCATCAGGTTTAACGGTTCTCTTTTCACTTTTAGTGATTACATTAGTTATCATAGGATGATTCTTTACCTTATCTGGGAAGGGAATCTTCTCGATATAAGGTTCAGGTAAGATATGATCAATGATGCAACACTCAGTGCTCCCAACAGGACCACTGTCAACAATATCTTTATAAGGTGCATGGTACTTATTCCATCCCCTTTTTGGAATTTCAATATAAGAAGCAAAAGCTCTAAAGCAATTCGTAATAACTTGCAAATCAAGACCATAAGCATTTTTTATATTTTGAAAGTCACCAGTTCCCATAAAAGATTCAATGCATTCATAATCATAATTTATACCTGACTTTCTACCTTTTTCATTCTCCCAAGCTTCAGCATTATCTTTAATACGATCTAGAAGGTCCCATTTAGCTTCTTCTTCCATCTAAGTGAATGATCTAGCAGAAGAAGCATCCAATAAATCCTTGTCATGTAGAGGGAGCCTTGCATAAAAGTTGTTGATAATTATATTGTTGGGGAGCTCATGAATGGGACATTTGAGCATTAGTAACTTCAGTCTCCCCCAAGATAGAGCTGTACTCTCTCCATCAAGAGGCCAAAAGTTGTATATTTGATTCCGATCTTTATGAATCTCACTAGGAGGATAAAACTTTGAATAAAAGAGAGGCACTATTTCCTCCCATTCCAGAGCTTGACCATCCTTCAGCAGCTTATACCATTCCTCGGCTCTTCCTTTCAGTGATAATGAGAATAACTTCTTCTTAACTTGATCTGTAGTAATACCTGCACACTTGAACAACCCGCATAATTCGTGTATAAAGAGTAAATGATCACTGGGATGGACAGTTCCATCCCCAACATAGTAGTTATCCATAACATGATCAATAATTCTTGTAGGTATTTTGAAAACATCTTTCTCAGCAGGTGGTGGCTTATCTACTACCTTAGCAGTGGTAGTACCATTACCAAATAAGAAACTCAACGAATTATCCATAACGAAAATAAAGCAACTAGCAGAAGTAAACAATACTCACAGTAGAAGTTTCCTTTACCAGTTCCACTCTCCAATAGCGCTTCACTCCCGTCAACGGCGCTAGAAAATAGTCTTGATGACCCACAAGTATAGGGGGTGTATCGCAGTATTTTCGATAAGTAAGAGTGTCGAACCCAACGAGGAGCAGAAGGTGCTGGCTAGTGGTATGGATCAGGAATTCTCTACAAATACTTAGCAGACGGATTTTTAGGGGTTTTCGATAAAGCAAGTAAACAAAGTACGAGTAAATAAAAGACAGTAGGAATAAATGCAGCAAGTGGCCCAATCCTTTATGCAGCAAAGGACAAGCTGGTTGTATTACTTAAGATGACCAAACGTTCTCGAGGACACATGGGAAGACTGTCAAGTGCTTTCGCTTCATATAGCTGATTAATCTTCTTTAGCTTGCTAAGTGTTGTGTGGGTGAACCTGTGCTAATGTAGCGCCCCATCCAAGACTAATACATACTTGTGATTATAACCCTTGCAAACATCCGTAAGTACAAGAAAGTAATTAAGGTAGACACCTAACCACAGCTTTAAACTCTAAGACCCTTACGTCCCTTGTGCAATGGTTTCCTAACGGGGGTTCAGGTTTCTGTCACTCCGGTAACCCCTACGATTAGTAGGCAAATACACAATGCATTCCCCTAGGCCCATATAGGTGAAGTGTCATGTAGTCGACGTTCGCATGACACCACTAGAATAAGTACACCACAACTTAAATAACAATCTATTGAATCTTTCTCAACGCAACTCCACTACTAACAACAAGACTTCTCCCATGTCCTAAAGAACAAAACGAACTACTCACAAGAACTCATATGGATCATGATCAGAGATGGAATAATGATGTATAACAATCTGAACATAAACAATAATTCAATGGTTCACTCAATAGCATCAACTACAAAGAGTAATCAACACCGGGAAAGTTTCCCCTATGAACTATGCAAGATTCAACGCAATTGTTGCAGCAATATGGAGATGGTGATGAGGGTGCTGATGGTGATGATGGTGGTGATGATCCCGATGAAGTACAGCTTGATGGTGGTGTTGATGGCGACGATCTCCCCTCTCCGGGAAGGAATTCCCCTGGCAGAAATCTGTCTGCCGTAGAGATCTTTCTCCCTCGGTGTTTTCCGCCCCGTAGAGGCGGCGGAATCTTTCTGTGGTCGCTCCCCGAGTCTTAGGGTTTCGTGGGGATGATATAAGCCAGAGGAGAGGGCTAGAGTGGGCCAGGGCGGCCACACCACTCCCAGGCGCGCCCTAGGCCTGCCCGCGCCATGGGGTGGTGTGGGCCCCTGTGGCCCACCTCCATGGATCAACCAGTGTCATTGCATGTGTGTTCTTCCCATGAACCACACATGGATCAACCAGTGTCATTGCATGTGTGTTATTCTCACAGACCATATCATGGACCACACCCAGTGTCATCGCATGTGTGTTCTTCCCATGAACCACACATGGATCCACCGGTGTCATTGCATGTCTGCTCTTTTCATGAACTACAGCTAGAGTCATTGGATGTGTGTTCTTCTCATAGACCACACATGGATCCAGTGTCATTGCATGTGTGTTCTTCCCAAAGACAACACATGGATCCACCAATGTCATTGCGTGTGTGTTCTTCTCACAAACCATATCATGAACCACACCCAGTGTCATTGCATGTGTGTTCTTCTCACAGACCATACATGGATCCACCAGTGTCATTGCATGTGTGGTTTTCTCATAGACCATATCATGAACCACACCCAGTGTCATTGCATGTGTGTTCTTCCCATGAACCACACATGGATCCACCAGTGTCATCGCATCCTGCTCTTCCCACAGACCACACATGGATCCACCAATGTCATTGCATGTGTGTTCTTCTCATGAACGACACATGGATCCACTAGTGTCATTGCATGTATGCTCTTTTCATGAACCACAGCTAGAGTCATTGGATGTGTGTTCTTCTCACAGACCACATATCACCAGTGTCATTGCATGTGTGTTCTTCCCAAAGACCACACATGGATCCACCAGTGTCATTGCATGTCTGTTCTTCCCAAAGACCACACATGGATCCACCGGTGTCGTTGCATGTGTGTTCTTCTCATAGACCACACATGTATCCACCAGTGTTTGTATGTCTGCTCTTCCCATGAACCACAGCTAGAGTCATGGCATGCGTGCTCTTTTCACAAACCACAGCTAGAGTCATTGCATGTGTGTTCTTCTTACAAACCATATCATGAACCACACCCAGTGTCATTGCATGTGTGTTCTTCTCACAAACCACACATGGATCCACCGGTGTCATTGTATGTCTGCTCTTCTCACAGACCATATCATGAACCACACCTGGATCCACCAGTGTCATCGCATGTCTGCTCTTCTCACAGACCACACATGGATCCACCAGTGTCATTGCATCTGTGTTCTTCTCATGAACCACACATGGATCCACAAGTGTCATTGGATGTCTGCTCTTTTCATGAACCGCAACTAGAGTCATTGGATGTATGTTCTTCTCACATACCACATATCACCAATGTCATTGCATGTGTGTTCTTCCCAAATACCACACATGGATCCACCAGTGTCATTGCATGTGTGTTCTTCCCAAAGACCACACATGGTTCCACCGGTGTCGTTGCATTTGTGTTCTTCTCACATGCCACACATGGATCCACCAGTGTTTGTATGTCTGCTCTTCCCATGAACCGCAGCTAGAGTAATCGCATGCGTGCTCTTTTCACAAACCACAGCTAGAGCCATTGCATGTGTGTTATTCTTAAAAACCATATCATGAACCACACCGAGTGTCATTGCATGTGTGTTCTTCTCATGAACCACACATGGATCCACCGGTGTCATTGCATGTCTGCACTTCTGATTAACAATAGCTGGAGTCATTGCATGTTTGTTCTTCTCACAAACCACATATCACTAGAGTCATTGAATGTGTGTTCTTCCCATGAACCACACATGGATCCACTGGAGTCATTCCATTTGTGTTCTCACAAACCACACATGGATCCACCCAGTGTCATTGCATATGTGTTCTTCCCATGAACCACACATGGATCCACCTGTGTCATTGCATGTGTGTTATTCTCACAGACCATATCATGGACCACACCCAGTGTCATCGCATGTGTGTTCTTCCCATGAACCACACATGGATCCACCGGTGGCATTGCATGTCTGCTCTTTTCATGAACTACAGCTAGAGTCATTGGATGTGTGTTCTTCTCATAGACCACACATGGATCCAGTGTCATTGCATGTGTGTTATTCCCAAAGACCACACATGGATCCACCAACGTCATTGCATGTGTGTTCTTCTCACAAACCATATCATGAACCACACCCAGTGTCATTGCATGTGTGTTCTTCTGACAGACCATACATGGATCCACCAGTGTCATTGAATGTGTGTTTTTCTCATAGACCATATCATGAACCACACCCAGTGTCATTGCATGTGTGTTCTTCCCATGAACCACACATGGATCCACCAGTGTCATCGCATGTCTACTCTTCCCACAGACCACACATGGATCCACCAGTGTCGTTGCATGTGTGTTCTTCCCACAGACCATATCATGAACCACACCCAGTGTCATTGCATGTGTTTTCTTCTCACATACCACACATGGATCCACCAGTGTCATTGCACATGTGTTTTTCTCACACACCATATCATGAACCACACCCAGTGTCATTGCATGTGTGTTCTTTCCAAAGACCACACATGGATCCACCAGTGTCATTGCATGTGTGTTCTTCTCACAAACCATATCATGAATCACACACAGTGTCATTGCATGTGTGTTCTTCCCATGAACCACACATGGATCCACCAGTGTCATTGTATGTCTGCTCTTCCCATGAACCACAGCTAGAGTCATCGCGTGCGTGCTCTTTTCACAAACCACAGCTAGAGTCATTGCATGTGTGTTCTTCTCACAAACCACATATCACCAGAGTCATTGCATGTGTGTACTTCCCACAAACCACATATCACCGGTGTCATTGCATGTCTGCTCTTCTCATTAACCACAGCTAGATCCACCCGTGTCATTGGATGCATGTTCTTTTCATAAACCACATATGGATACTAATTAACCTTAGGAGAGCCCTAACCTTAGCGTTAGACCAAGTCTTCTAGAAGGCACGCCCTAACACAGTTGTTCTGCTTGTCGATTGTTACATACCGTCCGATCGGGGCGCTTGGACGATTGGATGGTTTTCTTGAGATCGATCCGCGAGTAGTCTGTTCTGCGGCATGATTGGCCACGCTTGCTCTGGACAAACTGGCAACACCAGGGGCTCCCCTGTTGCTAGTGTCACGACTCACCAGTTGATCGGGCCATATCCTAGTGTCACGTCCCCATTACTTTTCTTCCTCCCCGTACTTCTCTTCCTTCCCCTCGAAGCCACATTCCCCACTTCACTCCCATCCTGGCGTAGCCGCAAGACGACGGCGCCGCCATCCCAATCCCCTCTCCGGCAGCCACCACCACCCCCTCCCCTCTCGCCATGGGTTCAAGGGGAGACGACGAGGAAATGCGTCGTGACGACAAGGACGGTGATTTCGATGTGAGTCGTCTCATCTTTGTCTCTATCATCCGTGGCTAGTTATCTATTTTTTGAGCCAGATCTACTCCATTTCCTCATGCGCGTATGATGTGTTAGGCGAACCAGACGATGTATCACGCCGACTATCACGGTTTAGCAGATGAAGACAGTCCTCTGCTATGTAAACATGGATATGTGCCCGCTAAATTTGTAGCGTTCGAAGGACAAAACACAGGCAGGACGTTTCTACGGTGTCAAGGACATCGTGCAATGATGCGAGGTGGAAGTTGCGGTGTTGTCAAATGGGTATATCCAGAGTGGCCCAAATCGATGCAGAAAACGCTAGACAAACTATGGGAAATGACTGTTGAGTTGAAAGAATCCGCATTCAGCTCACTTCTTGACAGTGTTGAGATGAAGCTATGGGAACCAGTTGACACGACCAAGCATAAGCAAGATCTCATGGGGGTGGAAGACAAGGTTAGCAAAGTCGAGAAGGAGAGGGACGCGGCGTTGGCCCTGAAGGCTAAAGCAGAGCAAGAACTGACTCAAGCAAGGAAGGATCTTCACAACTACGAGTATTGACAAGTGCATGAGGAAAGATGCAGAGAAATAATTGAAGCTGTGCAAGGAAGATACTAAAAGGAAGGAGCAAACGATTCGATCCTTGCTCTCGCAGGAAGATGCGCATAAGGCTAAGATTAGGAAGATCAAGGAGATGCGTGTTAACTAGTTCTATTTAGCTTAAGCCCCGTGCCTTTTTTAAGTTGTAAGAGTTGTACTTGTTGACCTAGCGGTCTGAACTATTGGCCCGGAGTCCTGGGAGTAAAAAAATTGGTCGCCCATTAATCTGTCTTAACGCTGCATTACTTCCTTTTGTCTGATTGGGAACGTAATCGTGGACCAAAGACACCTTTTCTACTAGTGTATTCTGACACTGGTGGTTTGTTTAAACGTAATCTACGTGGATTGTGCCGCATGCAAATGGCACAACCACAATTTATAAAGTGGAAGCACGTACACCCGGTTACTGGAGATCCGGGAGCTTCGCCAGATGCAGGGGATGCAGGAGCAGAGAGGCGGTGAGATAGACAGGCTCAATATTAGGCCAGAAAGTGGTACCCATTTCCTCCTCATCTGGGAATTATCGGTGAGAACATTGTTGTATGTTGCCACGTCATTGTGAAGCATCTGAAATAAGTTGCTGCTTCGTGGAGTGTGGCAGCTTAAATAATTTATTTATGTGCCACTTACATTCCATCGTATTTGGAGACCTCCTACCCCTCAGCAATCGTGGAACTGGTGGATCATTGTTTTCAGATAGTAGTGGCACAATCACAATTTCGGATTCCACTACTGACTCGGACGTTTCCAAACCCTAAGTCGCGGTACATTTTACTCAGAGAACGTGGGTAGATTGTTTTGCCCAGCAATGTGCCACACACAGAGCAATCAGAATTTAACATGATTACATATATAGGTTCAAGTTCAACACATTACTATGCATCTTCATTGCCAGCAGCCTTCTTCCGCAGCCTCGGTGCCAAGCCTTCACGTCCACTGGCTTCTTCATTTCCTGCCTTCTTCCTCTTCCTCGGTGCCAATTTTCTTAGCTTCACGTACTCTGCATCGCCGGGACAATGGGCAACATAATCGTGTCCAGCAGCATCTTTCCACTCGTTTTTTATTTCTTCGGGCAGCAAAATCATTGACCCGGCAGTCATGTTTCTAACCTTGCGGGCTTCCTGTCAAAGAAACAAGATTGTTCCATAACTGCCTAATATCTACAGAGTAAATAAAACAAAAATTACAATTCAGCACAAACATGCGAACCCCAAGCGACCTTTGCTTACCAGGAGCTAATTGGGTTCGAGCAACCACCCTGTCCAAGAATAGAAGGGCGACTCCCAGTTGCAGCAGCTTCCACATCCAGTACATGACATTTTAGGTCAAAGATGGCAGCCGAAGCATACCTTTTCATCAACCCAATTAGCTGACTGTCACACGTTATAGGAACCATGATGCCACGTTCATCCATGAAGCTGAACTTTGCTGTCTGCTTCGGCCATAATTCAACATGATTACGCAGAGGAGAAACCATACTAGATATAGTGCAGATCTGTGCAGACGCTTCTTCCATCGTGAAACAATAGCTTCCATACCACTTGCCATTAGAGTCGTACCTGTAGAGGACTATCGTAACCAGGTAAGTGGGGTCCGCGTAGATCCCACTTGACAGAAAACCGTGGACAAAATATGTTTGTCAGCGTTGGGCTAACAAAGAATTTGAGGTTCAGTAGCCAGCTAGCAGTTGTAATTAGTGCGAATTACCAAGAGAAGGGTAGCTCACCCGCTTATAGACAGAACTTCTTCTTTCTTGATAGTAGGATCTGCCATCCTCCGAGCTACTCGGCTCGTCGGCGGCGGAGGCGGGCTAGAGCCTCGCAACGGCGGCTACGGCATGCGCCATTGGAGCTCGGGATCAGCGACTGGGCGTATCAACTGGCCGCAACAACTTGGCGCCGGAAGTCAAATGTCCGAAGGGATCATCCTACCTGGAGGGTGGATTCCGATGCCGCCGGTGCTAGGGGAAAGCTGGGAATGGATTTGTGAAATTGGTCAACGCATCCAATCCACTTAGCTGCTCGATTTGCCTAAGAGGTTGCCTCGTTGGCGCCCGCGTCACGGACAGATAACCGACATGTGGGTCCCGACCGTCTACTTCACGGGACGGTTTAACGGAATGTTTGTATTTGGCAGGGGTGAGATGAGTTTGCCTCGAAATGGCCCCTCTCAGTAGTTGGCAGCCCAACTTTTCGAAACGCGGTAATTTCAAGCAACTTAGGTACCGCCATGCACTAGCCTGCCAACTTTGGTACCGCAGACGAACAACCCCCCTAATAAGGAGGCTAGATAATTGTTTTTATGCGGCATTTCTATCGCACTCAAGGTGTCATTGGTCTTGAGTGAATTGACTGCAATTGTTGAAGGTGGAAAGTGGTGAGTAAATAATAGATAGTAAAAAATAGAGGAAACATGCGTAAGGAAAAACAAGAATTAAATAACATACAAGTAAAGAGGTGAAAGGTGTTCGAAGTTCCTGTAGATGAGAAATTAGGTGCGGAGAGAAACAGTTCATTATAATAGTGAAAGTTGTAGATGAATAAAATGGAATAAGTGATTGTGATATTTCTTATTTGTTAGTGAGTAGGCAAGCAATCCATATACTGACCGGAAGTCCTCATAGACAATTCTTTCAAGTCCCAATGATCCGTGTGCCTGTTACCATGACAATGGTCAGCACATTAATTAAGGTCTTTTGACCAGATCAAGGTTTTAATCTTTATGATTCCTTATTGTCCTCGAGTATTATTAGATCCTCATTGATATCGGCTGTATCACTCGGAGGTCGCTGATTCGCTAGCATACAAGTTCATACCTATGAGATCTCTGGATCATGTTACATGGGTCCTTAAATTAGATAACAAGCATTAGGCGAACATAGATAATCACTCTCACAATTTAATAAACACTACAACAATCACGAATGGATGGAATTAAAGAAGGCACAACACATCTCACAAATCCCCTACATCTTCCACACCTATGGGGATTTACTCAGACATGAGAGGAAGATAAATCAAAGGCATAGTTGTATTGCAAATTAAAATCATCTCAAAGTTATCGTAGCAAGCCACAATACCAATTGAAGATCGAATCATACAAACCAAAGGTAGATTAAAGTATCAAACCCTAATCTTAAAAGTGTCAATGTCTCTCTCTCTAAGTAACAATGGAGATGATGGTGGAGTGGATGTTGTGGAGGCTAGATATCGTCGAAGAATGAGACGATATTATTCTCCTTCTCCAGATCGGATATGTCCCCTTCTGGATGAGTTTACAGCTGATGTGTTCTATGTTTCATCGTCCCCTCTTCACGAAAGTTTCTTGTATTTTTATAATGGAGCCGACGGTGGGTAGTACTGGTAGACGGTACGGGTGCACCCCGACCGTACCAGTGGTTGTTATGCGCTCAGATCGACTCCAATGAAAGGGGCTCCAATTGGAGATTTCCTTCTTTAGATGTAATTAGCCCATAAATTCCATTAGAACTTCCATAAATGTTCATTGCGTGAAAACCATCACAATAAAACGAAGGATTCGCTAATTGCGATGTTAACTTTATTAGAAAGGGTAATTTGTAGTGAAATCCGGCTATAAAAAGAGGAAAAACAATGATAAAAAGAGTTGAAATTTCGAGCTATCAGTTGTGATATGTTTCGTTGCCACTCTTGTACATATTTTTAAGCTAACATTCATCAAGCAAATAGGTCTATACTATTGTATTTGCACCGTATTTTCTTTTTTGGGAAGCTGATTAATGACTCCAAAGTTTAGTTTAAACAATTGCAAATCACCACTTTGTAATTGTGAAAACATTGTCATCAGATCTCCCTTAATGATATCCCAACTTTTTTGGTAGTACTTAGCTGGAACCCCATCTGGTCTAGGAGCCTTATTTAACTCCATCTGAAAATAGCATCATGAACCTCCTCCTCAGTGAAGTTGGTCATGATGATGTTATTTTCCTCGTGAGACAATTGCGGTATACCGTGAGTAAAATATTCTCTCATAACGAGGCTAGATGGTTCTGATGCCCCAAATAGCTTCTTATAATATTCGGTAATTAATGTATATCTTTAAATTTTCTTCGCCCACTATGGTTCCATCATCTTGTTCTAATTGGAATTTTTTTCTGTTTGTACTTCCCATTTTAAATCAAATAGAAGTACTTTGTATTATTCCCTCCTTGAGTATATTTAACATTTGGTCTTTGAGTCCATTTCGTTTCTTCATCTGTTCGACACGTGATATTTTAATTAGCCACCCTCAAGGAATCCCTTTCGGCTGGAGTAAGAGGAAGTATTTTAGCCTTAAGAACCAAAGTGTCAATAATGGCTAACAAATGTTCCTTTTATTTCTGATATTTGCCTCTTAAATTCTAACCGCTAATGAACAAGAAAGAAAAGGAATGTCTAATGAACAAGTTCGTTACATGGTTTGCACCGTTTAGAAAAAGATTATACACCAGTTGGACAAATCCAACATTCTAACTGCAAACATCATACCCGATACATGTGAGCAGACGACAAACATCATAGCACGATCAGAGAGCTAAACCACTAAGCTACTCCCTTTGGTCCATATCAATGATCTCAACGTTTTCTAGATACAAATGTATCTAGTCTAAATACTTAACTATATACATACGAATTTAGATAAAGTTCATACCATTAATATGGACTGGAGGAGTAGTTAATTTTACCATCAAACGAGAGGTCACACCAACCAAATGAGACATGCCAAAAAATCGAACTAAATTTTCCTAAGAGCATAACCATGCATGGAAATAATGATGAATATGCTTTCATAAGTGTGTTCAAGAAACACGCACACCGATCGAGCAGAGTGACACTACTTAAAAATTCAATTCCTTATTTGGTCATGTGAATGTTTTTCCTCCCTATTTGATACTTGATGTAAATTTGTTTCCTTATTTGACAATCTAGTTCATTTACAACACTAACGTTGTCATGTAGGGACACGAGAAGACATTTTTACCCCTGTGCATTATGTCTCTTAATTTTTTGTATAGAAGACAAAAACAACGTTACTGTGACATGTTTGGTCTAAATGATCAAATAATACCTGTTTATTTTGTGAGTTAGTCATGGAACATGGAACATGGAACAACTAAGTTAGTAGAAATCGGGGCATAATTTTTCTAGACTGTACACTATACCAACATGTAGCGGTCAAGGATTAACAGAACAGCTAGGTTGGTAAAAAACAGGGAATAAATTTTTTAGGCTGCAGACTACACCTACAATCAGCAGTCAAAGATTAACAGATGGTCTTACCTCTTGCATCTATATATTTAACGTTATAGAGCCCGCCGACCAGAACGGCAGTCGAAAAAAAATCCTATGAGACCCGGTCTATATTCTCTATAGGATAGACCCACCTCGATTCGTAACTGTTAGAAAAAAGGAGTAGATTACATTTTAGTACCACAATTGGGCCTATGGTAATAAGTTAGTGCACTTTTGCAAAATTTTGTGGATACATACCACTTTTGAGACGAGTTGTTACAAATAGGTCACCTTTCTGGCTAATTGTGTTTTAACAGAAAAACTAACATAATGGGCCAACAATTAAGCAATCACATGGACTTGGGGCTCACCTGTCATCCCTCTCATCTACTTCCCACTCCTCTCTCTCTTCTATCATATCCTTCTTATTCTTCTGGCAACCGCTCTCCCTACCCCTCCCGACCTTCCCGAGCTCCGTCGTTAAGCCGACGACCTCCGCCTCGTTACCCGCATCTCCCCTGCAGATGAAATTGAAGCCAAGATTCCCTAATCGACGCCACCGTCCATGCCATCTTCGTCGCGTGGTAGCCATCGTTGATGTCGCCTCCAACCTTTCCTGAGCTCGCTGACACCATAGTCACTTGTCATCGATCATCATCATCTGTCGGGTGGGATATAGGAGGAGGGTCATCATATGCCATGGAAGGTAGTAGGAGGAGTTGTCGGCGGCACTGATTGGTTGATGAGAGAGATGAGGTACAGGAAGA
Source organism: Avena eriantha (assembly GCA_910589775.1). Classification (NCBI taxonomy): domain Eukaryota; kingdom Viridiplantae; phylum Streptophyta; class Magnoliopsida; order Poales; family Poaceae; genus Avena; species Avena eriantha. The sequence continues at coordinate 8,547,316 of OU342743.1, forward strand.
AGGAGAAGAGATATGAGGGTATGACATGTGGGGCCAGGTCCACCTCATCAATCAGCACCGTCGACAATCCCTCATGCTACCTTCCACAACTAGCACCCCCTCTTCCTACCTCCTGCTGCCACCCCCTCTTTCTACTTCCCGCCGCCCCCTCTTGCTATGTCCCGCCAACGTCGTATGATTACCGCAGTCCTGAGGCCCGACCACTTCCAAGGATGCCGTTGAAGGGAGCATGCAGGGCTACGCTGGCGAGCGTGTTTTCCTCGGAGTTCCAGGGGAACAGAAAGCGCGTAACACCATTAGTAAAAGGTCACCAGAAACTTGTCGGTGACGTGGCAGGCGATGATGATCGACGAGAAGTGACTACGGTGTTTGAGCGGGCAAACGGGGAGTACAAGGAGGAGGAGGATCTCACCAGGAATTCAAGGGGAAGGTCAGCGACCTAAGGAAAGGTTGGAGGCGACATCAACGGCGGCTACCACGCGATAAACATGCCATGGACGGTGGCGTCGATTAGGGAAGCTTGGCTTAAATTTCATCTATAGGAGAGATGCAAGGAATGTGGTGGACGTCATCGGCTAACAACAACGCTCAGAAAGGTCGGGAGGGGTAGGGAGAGCGGTTTCCATAAGAAGAAGGATACGAGAGAAGAGAGAGGGGAATAAGATGAGAGAAATGACAGGTGGAACCTATGTACATGTCATCGCTTAATTGTGGGCTCATTATGTTAATTTTGCTGTTAAAATGCGATTAGCCAAAAAATGACCTATTCGTAACATCTCGTCCCAAAAGTGGTACGTATCCGCAAAAAAATGCAAAAGTGGCACTAAGCTGTTACTCTCACTCCAACTGTGGTACTAAAATTTAATTTACTCTAAAAAGACTTATTAACAGAAGAAAAAAAGTCAAGAAAATTAAAAACTATCAATATTCATAGGATTTATTTCTGTATGCAACCGGCCAAGCACCCAGTGGAAGTGCAAGCCACTCCTGATCCATCCCGCGTGTGTGTCCTCTTCCTGGCTACAAAGGTTTATGTTTCTTTTTTCCCCAGTGTTGCTTACGGATTGAGGGCAGGGTAAGCTGGTCTAACTATAACAAAACTAACGGTGGAGACTAACAGAAGTAATGACAATGTCATATAAGGAAAGAAAACGATATTTGGTGTCAAATAGGGAAGATTTTTTTTATGTGTCAAATAAGGAAACAAACTTTGAAGTAGTGTCAAATAAGGGATTCTCTGTAATAAAATAATCATCCATGAAGATGGTGTTAACGATATGTACAAACATGCGTGCCTGGGTCTGCACTGTCACATACAATATTCTCACGGCTTTCTAGATGTACTTAGGTTGTTTTTTCCTCGAAAAGTCTGAACAATCCAGTAAATTAGCAAGTTGATTGACAAAGCTCGTCGACATCCTAGGAGCTAAGATTCCCATATGCATGCGGATGCCACTTCTGTATATGGAGCCATGACAGTACTAGTTTTGAGTTCCTAAAAAGTATACTTACGATGGATTTATTTTTTACTAAGTTATTGTAATTGTGCAAAGATATGGTTATAATATTTGTTAAGAAATTGTGTACTTGTTAGTCTATCACTAATTCAGTACCAACTACCAAGAAGGTTGTAATATGCAACACTAATGAAGAGTAGATACATATATACCATATGGTGAGTACCACCGGAAAAATAGGATATTGAACACGGCTTATACATGGCTTACATCTCCACAGTTCCACAACACCCCGAGTGATTTAATCCAAAGAAATATCCATATTGCACACCCTTTTTAGGTAATAAATACATACTGTATCTGCATCAAACGAACACCGAAATAATAACAAGCCCACCCACTGCCTAGACAAACTTATTCAAATGTAAACAAACTTATCTAGGATATCTCGCAGACAATGCAAACTCCTCTTCTAGGATGTACTGTATGCTCACTTCCTCCAAGCTTGGACTTCTTCTCGTTGATGGATAACTGGGTGCAATATAGTTCTGGTTATTTTTTACTGCTAGCAAAACTATTAGCACACGGTCATTGGCTGGTTGAAGGCCTTCAAGTGCCATCTCTATCTGCCTCATGGTTGGTCTCTCCTCTCCCTTCAGTTTTAAACATGATGCAGCTAGAGAAGCTACTTCTTCTACTTTGCTACCTCCCTCCTGTACAACCTGTGAATCTAGTATGTCCACAAGATTACCTTGTTCTAGCAGTTTAACAAAATGCATAACAAGTCCGTAACCTTCAGATGACATATACATGGTTGGTTTCTTCCTCGTAAGCAACTCAACAAGAAGTACTCCGAAGCTATAAACATCACTCATTTCTGATAGCCGTCCCGTGTAATAGTACATAGGAGCCAAATATCCTATAGTTCCTTGCACTGATGTTGTTGTTATACCTGTTTGGTCAATAGGAATGTACCTTGAAGCACGAAAGTCAGATACCTTTGCTGTCAAGGATTCATCAAGAAGTACATTGGAAGATTTGATATCTCTATGTATGACAGGGACTAACACAGAAGAATGAAGGTAAGAGATAGCTTTGGCTACTTCACTTGAGATTCTAATCCTGTCCCTCCAGTGTATTGATCTTGGTGATCCATTATGCAGATGGTCACTAAGGGTTCCATTAGAAATGAACTCGTAGGCCAACAATGGTACTTCTGTTTCAAGACAACATCCATTAAGTCTGACAATATTCCTATGATTAATTTGTGAAAGGATGACAACCACATTAATGAACTCATCAATCTCCTTCTGAACAACAATATTTGACTTCTTGATGGCCACAACATGCAAGTCTGATAGTATACCTTTATATACAGTACCATGCCCTCCTCCACCGAGATTACGTGTTTGATCAAAATTGTTTGTGGCCTTCTGTAGCTCCTTTAGAGGGATAATCATCCTCTCTCCAATGTCAGACCTATTAGATACGAGCTGCTGCAACAACTGACCACGATTTTGATTGAAGAACTTGTTAGAAATAATGGACTAATCTATTTAAGCCCATATGTGGTTTTAGTTTTTCCCTAAATCTCAAAGCCCATGTGTGATTTAGCCCAATTTAGTGGCAGCTCATATACGAGTGGAGTGGGAGCTAAAGTTTAGTCTCACATGGAAAGTTGGAGGAGAGTTACACCACCTTATAAGGTGGAGCGGTTCACCACTTAGTAAAGTGAGTGAGAAGAGGAGAACTATACGCGCGCTCCTCCGACGACGACGCCGCCCGCCCGCCCGCCCGCTCGTCTCGTCACGACGTGCGCGCGCCGCGGGAATCTCGTCTAGGGTTTTGCCTCCTCTCTGCCTTGCTCCGCCACCGTAGTTTACTCCATCCCGCTTGCCGGCATGCACCGGCGACCAGGAGAGCAGGTCTCCGGAACCACTCGCCTTTGCGATCCTGTACGGGAGAAGGCAAATAAGGTTTTTGGGAAGCGCTCTGCTCGAGTTCTTCATCACGGGTCGTCTTCCATCCAAGTCGGGCGGTGCTGCCTATCGTCCTCTTTGCCGCCGTCTGCTTCGATCAATCTTCCCCACGGTTACTGCTGCGACTACTGCAATCGAACGGTATGTGCGACGTGCTGCTGTATGTTTATTCGTCATGTTCTGCGAGTACATGTTTAGCTACTACCTATTTCCGTTCATCTTGTTGTTTAGTACTTCTAGTATGTTCGAGTTACATGTGCTAGTAGCTGGTATTGTCATATTTAATATTCTGGGATTAATCATCGAAATTGTGCCTAATTATCCAACAATCCAAAAACCTTATTATAGGCAATTTTTTGAGATAAAAATGGGACACTTGGCCGATGCGATTAAGCCAGAAAAGTTTACCGGTGTTCATTTTAAGAGGTGGTAGTATAAGACCACTATGTGGCTGCAAAATCTAAAAGTGTTCGAGGCTAGTGAGGGTTTACCTGAAGGAACTATATCTGAACAAGATCAGAACAAGTTTAAGGAAACCAATCTTGCCTTTGTGGGATGCGTTCTGAGTGTTCTTGACAACAAGCTGTTTGATGTGTACATGCACTTCAAAGATGGCAAAGAGCTCTAAGAGGCACTGAACGCTAAATTCGGTGTAACAGATGCTGGCAGCGAACTGTACATCATAGAGAACTTTCATGATTATAGGATGGTTAACAACCGTTCTGTAGTCGAACAAGCTCATGAGATACAGTGTTTTTCCAAGGAGCTTGAAATCCTGAAGTATAACTTACCCAACAAGTTTTGTGGCTGTGTGCATCATTGCAAAGTTGCCTTCTTCATGGAGGAACTTCGCCACAACTCTCAAGCATAAGAGACAAGAGATATCGGTTGAAAACCTGATAGCGTCTCTTGATGTTGAGGAGAAGCCTCGGGCTAAGGACACTGCTGAGAAAGGAGGCGAGGGTCAGTCTAGCGCCAACATGGTGCAGAAGAGGACCTTTGGAAAGAACAAAGGGAACTATAAGCCCTCCTTCAACAAGCCAAAAAGACTACAACCTTCAAGAAGAAGAAGAAGCCAAACAAGACCGAGCTAGGATGCTTTACCTGTGGAGAGCTCGGACACTTCTCCAAGGACTGCCCAGAACGTGCAGATCGCAGAGGGAAAAGTGGAAAGACTGTCAATGTCGTGACCGCTAGCAACACGGATGGGTATGGTAATTTATTTACTATTCTTTCAGTGTTTCAATCACCATGTTGGTGGATTGATATGGGTGCTTACGTTCATGTGTATGCTGACATCTCTATGTTCACTTCTTATCAGGTCGCACGGGATTCTTCCGTCCTAATGGGGAATGGATCATATGCTTCTGTTCGTGGTGTTGGCACGGTGGATCTAAAGTTTACTTCCGGAAAGATTGTGCAGCTGAGGAACGTGCAGCATGTCCCTACTACGAACAAGAATCTCGTTAGTGGCTCCCTTCTATGCAGAGATGGGCTCAAGGTTGTGTTAGAGTCTAATAAAGTCATTGTTTTGAAACATGGACAATTTATTGGTAAAGGTTATGAGTTTGGAGGCTTGTTCCGTTTCTCTCTTTCAGAGTTTTGTAATAAATCCGTGAATCATATTTGTGGTGACGTTAATGATGATACCAGTGTTTGGCATTCTCGTTTATGTCACATTAATTTTGGTTTGATGTCTCGGATGTCCAGCATGAGTTTAATTCTGAATTTCACTATTTCCAAAGGCTCTAAGTGCCATAGTTGTGTGTAGTCAAAGCAACCTCGAAAGCCCCACAAGGCTGCCGAAGAGAGAAACTTGGCACCTCTAGAACTCATTCATTCTGATCTATGTGAGATGAATGGTGTGTTGACAAAAGGTGAAAAGAGATATTTCATGACTTTGATTGATGATGCGACTAGATACTTCCATGTTTATTTATTGCGCACTAAAGATGAAGCTTTAGACTACTTTAAAGTTCATAAAGCCGAAGTTGAAAATCAACTAGACAGAAAGATCGAACGTCTTAGGTCGGATCGTGGTGGTAAATATTTTCCCAAAATCTTTGATGAGTTCTGTGAGGAACATGGCATTATTCACGAGAGGACGCCTCCCTACTCGCCCCAATCAAATGGGGTTGCCGAGAGGAAAAACCACACGCTGACTGACTTGGTGAATTCCATGCTAGCCACTGCTGGTTTATCAAAGGCATGGTAAGGGAGGCTTTGTTGACTTCATGTCATGTCCTGAATAGAGTTCCTAACAAGAATAAAGAAAATACCCCTTATGAGAAGTGGGCTGGGAGAAAACCATCACTTGCATATTTGCGCACTTAGGGGTGTTTGGCTAAGGTCAACATACCGATTCCCAAGAAACACAAACTTGGACCTAAGATAGTGGATTGTATCTTTCTAGGATATGCTCCGCGGAGTATAGGCTATAGATTTCTAGTGGTTAAGTCTGAGGTTCCTGATATGCGTGTTGATACTATAATGGAATCTCGTGATACAACATTCTTTGAGAATATGTTTCCTATGAAGGATATGCATAGCATTGCTAGAATTTCTTCTTAAATACTTCCTAAATCTAGTGCATCTATTGATAATTTTGAACAAACACATGAGGAAGTCCTAGAGAAGGATGATGATGAACCTTCTACAAGGAGTAAGAGATAGAGGATTGCAACATCCTTTGGTAATGATTTCATCGTGTACCTTGTCGACGATACTCCCAGATCCATTGTAGAGGCATATGCATCTCCTGATGCAGATGATTGGAAAGAAGCTGTCCAAAATGAGATGGACTCGATTCTTTCTAATGAAACTTGGGAACTATCAGAACGACCCTATGGTTGCAAACCTATGGGCTGTAAGTGGGTGTTCAAGAAGAATTTAAGGCCTGATGGTACTATTGAGAAGTACAAGGCATGGCTTGTAGCAAATGGCTACATACAGAAAGAAGGCGAAGATTACTTTGACACCTATTCACTTGTCGCTAGACTGACCACCATTCGAGTACTATTGTCCCTGGCTGCCTCTTATGGTCTTCTCGTTCATCAAATGGATGTGAAGACAACTTTCCTTAATGGAGAGTTGGAAGAGGAGATCTATATGGATCAGCCGGATGGGTTTGTAGTAAAAGGTGAAGAGACAAAAGTGTGCAAGTTGTTAAAATCTTTATATGGCCTGAAACAAGCACCTAAGCAATGGCATGAGAAGTTTGACAAAACTCTACTTTCTGCTAGCTTTGTCATTAATGAGGCTGATAGGTGTGTGTACTATCGCAATGGTGGGGGCGATAGCGTTATATTATGTTTGTACGTGGATGATATTCTGATCTTTGGTACAAACATGGATGTGATAAATGAAGTCAAGTCTTTCCTGTCAAAGAGTTTTGATATGAAAGATCTGGGAGAGGCTGATGTGATTCTGAACATCAAGCTTATTAAGAACGAGAATGGGATTACTTTAACGCAATCTTATTATGTTGAGAAGGTCTTGAGCTGTTTTGGCTTTATTGATGGCAAGACTTCTCCAACACCTTATGATCCTAGTTTGACATTGCGAAAGAATAAGAAGGAACCAACAGACCAATTGAAATATTCACAAATTGTTGGTTCTCTCATGTACTTAGTAAGCGCTACAAGTCCCGATATCTCTTTTGTTGTGAGCAAGTTGAGTAGGTTCATGTCTAACCCGGGAATTGATCATTGGCATGCACTTGAAACGGTCATGCACTATCTATGTGGTACAATGAGCTATGGGATTCACTATTCAGGGCACCCTGTTGTGCTTGAAGGATATAGTGATTCGAACTAGATCTCTGACGTTGATGAACTCTACGCCACGAGTGGGTATGTGTTTACCCTTGGAGGTGGCGCAGTCTCATGGAGATCTCGTAGACAGACCATATTGACGAGGTCAACTATGGAAGCAGAACTTACTGCTTTAGACATAGCCACTGTTGAGTCAGAATGGCTGCGTGAACTCTTGATGGACTTGCCTGTGGTTGAAAAACCTGTGCAGACAATCCTTCTGAATTGTGACAATCAAACTGTTATTGTCAAAGTGAACAATTCTAAGGATAACGCGAAGTCATCAAGACACGTCAAGAGACGTTTGAAATCTATCAGGAAATTGAGAAACTCTAGAGTAATAACTATTACGTATATTCAAACAGATAAAAACCTGGAAGATCCCTTTACAAAGGGACTATCACGAATTATGATAGAAAATGCATCGAGGGAGATGGGGTTGAGACCCATGGATGTCACATCATAGTGGTAACCCAACCTATGTGATCGGAGATCCCATGAATTAGGATCTGGGAAGAACAAGCTAGTGGTTTGACTAAGGAGAGTACTTTTGTAACCCTCTCTAGGTGAAGATGCATGACTCTCAAATATGTAAGGCAGGTTGGCAACATGCCTTGATGTGTTTCTGTTGGCTATAACTAGCGAAAATGCCGTCCTACAGGGCATTCTTGAAAGAACACACCTATATGAGCTCGACTGTAAACGTCCCGGTCTATGAGACTTGGGTGGTCTTCTAACACCCTCGCATCGGCCCTATGCAAGTTTTAGCGCTTCCCGCCAAACCCGCAGAGGAACGATTCAAGGACGCCCACCAGGCACTTTCGTGCGGGTGGAAAACGAAGTAATACCATTACACATCAGTCCTCGATGGGACCCACAGACAGATTTATATACATCAACGACTCCATGAGTCAAGAGTACAGATATACAATACAAAGATCCAAATCACCTTGAAGCGATAGAGCGTCCGACTACGGACAAGATGCAAATGGGGTTAAGAGCCCCGAAGAATAACCAATGGCGTCCATAACCCTGCCCAGGCCAAGCCGGAAGGGTAACCCTGCTAACGACGGCGATCTCAAACCTGCTAAAACAAAAGGGGTGCCGATAAAGGGCAAAGGAAAAAGAGGAGCATTAGTACTGAGGCCAGTACACGGCGAGGCTAGAATTCGGCGGCTCTCGCCTACATAGGTATGGTAGGCTGAAGCGGCAGCGCAGCGGCACTAAACAACCTATAGAGACTCGATACAACTGGCGGTTATCAGAGAGGGATAAGAAAGACCTATTCGGATCCATCCTGAAGCTAACACCAAACAAACCCATCCTGGTATTTCCCCCTCGAGACCAAACGAGGAAGTCGGACCAAGGAACTCACACAGTTGGCAATTTTACCCATTCCGTTAGAGTTGCGGCAATTACTAATCAGATATAGATAGCATGAGTCATCCTGAAGCATAAGTAGTGGGCAGTTTTAATCACCATTCCGTTATAGTTGGAGCATTTACTAGTCAGATATAATTGTCCTGAGGAATCCTAAACCCAACAGTTGTTGACACTGTTAGCACATTCTATTGGAGTTACAATACTTACTAGGCAGGTACAACATGTCACGAAACAACCCAGATCCACCAGCTGTTGGCATTTTTAATATCCATTCTGTTATAGTTGCATCTGATTACTAGTCACATATTAAGTCAAATTTAAATCACTACTTTAGTTATGCTTGTCTATGATCGAGATACTGTGCTCCAAGTCATCCATAACCGCGGACACGGCTTTCAGAAAGTTTTACCCTGCAGGGGTGCACAAATAGCAACACACACTCGATCAACCTCGGAAAAACCAACTCAAAACCCAACGAGGCATTCACGACAAAGCGATCACATGATTCAGAAATATTTCAGGGGGCCACCCCACTAAGCTACCCGCAACGAAGTTGGCCGGCTCCGGAACGGACCCAGGGTTTGTGTCAATGGCTGTAAACGACTGGGAACCCGAAAGTGTGACTGGGCTTGTCGATACTGCGAAAACATTCCACGATCCAAAACAGTACAGGTGCTCCACGCATAATCTTAAATAAAGCAGTAAAGCGTGGCATAAGTACAGAATAGTAATAAAGCCCCAAACTACTTGTGGCCCCAAGAAATAGAAATGAATCAAGCTCTGGCTCAGGGGGGTCCATAAGGCCTCCCGGATGTGGATAGTGCGAAAAATCAAGGAACAGGTACCAAGTACTCGGGGTCCTACGGGACACAAGTGAGTGTGGAAGAACCAAATAACATCTATTGCCCACCGATGCCTCTGCATTAGTTATATCTAGCATTTTTAATAGTTGTATTTAAAGTCATGATCATGTCCACCATTAAGCATCTCCACCAATAAACATCTGCCAGCATTCCAACAACTGTGGTACTCGACAACACGAGATCGCACCTGTGTAAGCAACTACGACTCGCAAGGCTAGCTATCTACCAAACACAGGTAATAGGAGGTGTCCAAGGCAATATAGAAGCTGCACGGGATATAACTGGGGTACGGAAACTAAAGCATCGCGACACGGATAGCAATAGATCAACATGAGGGAATAAAGACTATAAATGCAAAATAGGTAGAAGGGGGAGAGATGCTCGCCTGGGAAACACTGCCGGAGATTCATATCCGAAGATCTTGTCGATACTCATATCCACTCATCGGTCTATTCCGCGAAGAAGCAAAGCACTAAAAGAAACACCGGATGCACTATTTAATATTACGGCAGAAGATCCGGCATGATTATGATATGATGCAGATGCGGTGCAATTAGGCAGTATTAAGCGGAATCGGGGTCCCGGCAATTAATTAAACGGTTCAAGTTATTTAGAACCCCCACAATTTAAATGTTGTATTAACAGGGCGAAACATGGCATCGGTTCGCTATGCAATTTAAATGGAGTCCGGAATAAGACAACAATATCCCGCATATAGACTCCATATTTAATCATGCGGTGAATCGGCATAATGCCCCCAACCCACAGACAGTTATGCATGCATGAACAATTTAATATGCGACAGTTGATAATGTCATATTATAAAAATAGGGGCTTAGGGTCACACATCTGGGCTCGGAAGATCTTGGCTCCGGGAGGTTCGGGGTTCGACAGGGTTCGACGGGGATCGATCTCGGACAACGGAAGGAGAGCTTGGCATTCCGGGAAGAACGACTTGGTTTGGCGTCGGGGGGCGCATCGGATTCGCCCTGGTCGGTGTCGATCTTGTCGTCGTGAAGATCTTGTCGGGTCCGCGCCATCGAGTCGGTCTTGGCGTCCGGGGATGTTCGAAATCCGTGAAGTAGATCTTGTCGCACGGTGTCCGGGTAGGCGAACTTGGCGGTTTGGGACGATCTTGTCGTAGTCCTCGGGTGACGGTGCGGTCTTGGGTCTCGGCGCTGGAAGATCTTGATATCCGTGTAGGAGAACTTGTCGCATTCGTGAAGAAGACCTTTGAATTCGTGACGATGGTCTTGGTGGGATCTGGCTTCGCCTCCAGGAACAGGGTCTTGGCATCTGTGGTCTTCCGGCTATCGGCACCTCCGGGAACGGGAAGAAGATCTCATGTTCGGCGCGAGGTTCGGGTCCTGTGAAGGAGGACTTGGCGTCTCAAGAAGGCAACCTTGACGTCCTGGGATGGAGAGCTTGGTACCGATGATGGGGTCTTCGAGTAACGCCATGTACTTTCTTTGGCATCCAGCCAGTCTTATCGACAAGGAGATCATGCCACTTGGTGGATGTTCTCCGCATTCGGTTATGCTTTGGCATCATACAAACAGATCGAAACACGACGAGAGGAAAACTTCATGTGCACATGTGGGTAACGGAACAGGTCCCTAACTTGAACAAAAAATAAAACACGGAGCAACCAGCGTCTTGGGCATCACATGTGCAACACAGGAGGCGGCCATGTGCTCGGACGGTGATAGAGGTTACCAGCCCGGCGGCTGGTGGGGCCCGTAGGAGATCTCGAAGCAGGGGCGGCGCTGGGGAGGTTGGAGCGGGACAGAGCACCGGAGACGGGGTGCTGCAGGGCCGAGGCAGAGCTTGGTCGCAGAGGCGGCCCGGCGGCGGGGACAGCGAGGCCGACGCTGGAAGGAGGCCGGAGGGCGGCGGCCTGACGAGCCTGGCGGCGGGGTCGTGCGACGGCGGCACTCTGCGGGCTGGGACGAGCGGAGAGGCCGGTGGGGCACGAGGTAGCCGCGGAGGCGGTTGGCCGAGGGGCGCGGAAGGACGCGGGGCCGCGCTGCAGGGGCAGAGGAGAGGGGCGTCGACGATGGCAGCGGTCCGGGAGGAAGGAGGCGAGGCGAGGCCGCTGCTTGCCGGCGGAAGGCGAGGAAGACGGCGGGGTGAGCAGAGCGAGGCGGAGGGCGCGGGCACCGTCGGGGCGACGCGGCTCGGGCTCGGGGTGTGTGGCGCGGCGGACGAGGACGGAAACGGAGAAGGGCGGCGGCGGTGATCGGAGCGGAGGGGGCCGAGGCGGTGGCGGACGGGGATCTAGCGGTGCAGACGCAGGAGGCGGTCGGGGAGGCGAGGTACTGGCGACGGACGGCGGGGCGAGCCCGAGCGGCGGGAGGAGGAGGCTGACGTGGGGGAGGAGGCCGGCGTGGGGCTCACGGGAGAGGGCAATGGGCGAAGAGGAGGGGGGGCTCTCCTGCCGGGGCAGAGAGGGAGGCGGCCAGGAGAGGCCTAGCGGCGGCCGGCGAGGAGGGAAGAGAAGCGGGGGCGCGGGGCGCGTGGGTTGGTGGGCCCGCGGGGGAGCGGATCGAGGGAGGCGACAGGCAGGTGCTGGTGGACGGGGCGTAGGTGGCGTGGCTGTCCATCCCAGGAGGGTGGGGCCCGCGCGGGGTTGGTGGCTCGCGGAAACCGAGGGAATCAGGCGGGAGGAGAGAGAGGGGCGGACGGGGGAAAGGAGATGTGGGCGGGAAAAACGGGACCAGGTGGGGGTGGGTGTGCGCATGTAGGTGGCGGCGGTTGGAGGGAAAAAATAGGGCAGGTGCATCTGTGTGCGTGTGTCCGCGTGTGTGGGTGGGTGAGGTGTCAAGCAGGGATTGGCCGGAGTGATGTGGCAGGGGTGAGGTAGAGGGAGGGGATTGGATGGGGTGAGGTGGAGGGGGCTGGGTAGACTAGGATTTGGTAGAAAAGGGTTTGGGGTTAGACAGATTAGGTTTTTAATTTGGAGGTGGCCGGCCGGGCTTTCGGGCCTGGCGGGCTGCCTCCTAAAAATATTTTAAATACTTTATTTATTAAAAACGAGGCTTTTGCAAACCGTTGGTAGACAAAATAAAATATTCCGGAGACCCGCGTTTTAATTTGAATTAAAGACGGGGCGTTTAGAAAACAAAAACAGACTTTTCGAAAATAGTTTTAGTCAAAAATATGCATGCTGCCTTGACGATGCTCAAATGCAATGTGGCATGATGACATGAGCATGCGGTCATGACGATGCAATGCACAAAAACAACGCGATTTTCTAGTAATGGTTTTAGCGGGATGCCACAATTCGACACCACTAACAATGGATCTCGCCCTCGAGATCCGCCTCATAGTACCGGAAAGAAGGTCGGCGATCTAAATCTTCTCGCTTCGTGTAGATCCCCGCTACACCACTAACAAGAGGTCGTTGTCCGTGATCGTCGAGAGAATACTCCGATAACAAAGGACGAAGGTGGAGGTATCCACAATAAAGCCACCTCTAGCTTCTGTGGACGGAGTAAAATTGCTGGATCCACTGATTCAATCTACAAGAGCGAATGATAAGAGTAGTCGGATGGTGATCAGTCCATCGCGCACCCAAACCATTACTCTGCACACGAATAGGAGAATTATGCAACCAACTCTCGGAATCAGACTGAAGATCTCGACAAACGAGATTCAGAAACAAGAAGTGAGGCACCCTCTACATTGGATCTGGCGTAGATGATGTCGTCGCGTCGGAAAACACCGGAAGGCACAAACAAGGAACAAACAATGGTATCACAGATAAAGGATCACTACGATAGCATGAAGACCGGATGTAGAAACACTATTACCAAAAGAGGAAGCGAAACCCTGAAGGTACGACGGAAACCCATCCACGAGAATTCCCAGACTTGAAGAAAAGATAAGAGAGCAGATTCAAAACACGCAGAGGTAAGAGGAGAACAATAGAGGGGTAAGGAGTTAAATCAGACCTAATTAGATCTATCCAACCGATTTTGCGAAATAGTTTTGGCACTCTAGATCGTCCGTTAGCTAGGTTATTCTACAGGCTGGACTTGTGGGGTATCGCAACTGCTGAGCTCTGATACCACTCTGTAACACCCTCGCATCGGTCCTATGCAAGTCTTAGCGCTTCCCGCCAAACCCGCATAGGAACGATTCAAGGACGCCCACCAGGCACTTTCGTGCGGGTGGAAAACGAAGTAATACCATTACACATCAGTCCTCGATGGGACCCACAGACAGATTTATATACATCAACGACTCCATGAGTCAAGAGTACATATATACAATACAAAGATCCAAATCACCTTCAAGCGATAGAGCGTCCGACTACGGACAAGATGCGAATGGGGCAAAGAGCCCTGAAGAATAACCAATGGCGTCCATAACCCTGCCCAGGCCAAGCCGGAAGGGTAACCCTGCTAACGACGGCGATCTCAAACCTGCTAAAACAAAAGGGGTGCCGACAAAGGGCAAAGAAAAAAGAGGAGCGTCAGTATTGAGGCCAGTACATGGCGAGGCTAGAATTTGGCGGCTCTCGCCTACATAGGTATGGTGGGCTGAAGCGGCAGTGCAGCGGCACTAAACCACCTATAGAGACTCGATACAACTGGCGGTTATCAGAGAGGGATAAGAAAGACCTATTCGGATCCAACCTGAAGCTAACACCAAACAAACCCATCCTAGTATTTCCCCCTCGAGACCAAACGAGGAAGTCGGACCAAGGAACTCACAAAGTTGGCAATTTTACCCATTCCGCTAGAGTTGCGGCAATTACTAATCAGATATAGATAGCATGAGTCATCCTGAAGCATAAGTAGTGGGCAGTTTTAATCACCATTCCGTTATAGTTGGAGCATTTACTAGTCAGATATAATAGTCCTAAGGAATCCCAAACCCAACAGTTGTTGACACTGTTATCACATTCTATTGGAGTTACAATACTTACTAGGCAGGTACAGCATGTCACGAAACAACCCAGATCCACCAGTTGTTGGCATTTTTAATATCCATTCCGTTATAGTTGCATTTGATTACTAGTCACATATTAAGTCAAATTTAAATCACTACTTTAGTTATGCTTGTCTATGATCGAGATACTGTGCTCCAAGTCGTTCATAACCGCGGACACGGCTTTCAGAAAGTTTTACCCTGCAGGGGTGCACAAATAGCAACACACACTCGATCAACCTCGGAAAAACCAACTCAAAACCCAACGAGGCATTCACGACAAAGCGATCACAGGATTCAGAAATATTTCAGGGGGCCACCCCACTAAGCTACCCGCAACGAAGTTGGCCGGCTCCGGAACGGACCCAGGGTTTGTGTCAATGGATGTAAACGACTGGGAACCCGAAAGTGTGACTGGGCTTGTCGATACCGCGAAAACATTCCACGATCCAAAACAGTACAGGTGTTCCACGCATAATCTTAAATAAAGCAGTAAAGCATGGCATAAGTACAGAATAGTAATAAAGCCCCAAACTACTTGTGGCCCCAAGAAATAGAAATGAATCAAGCTCTGGCTCAGGGGGGTCCATAAGGCCTCCCAGATGTGGATAGTGCGAAAAATCAAGGAACAGGTATCAAGTACTCGGGGTCCTACGGGACACAAGTGAGCGTGGAAGAACCAAATAACATCTATTGCCCACTGATGCCTCTGCATTAGTTATATCTAGCATTTTTAATAGTTGTATTTAAAGTCATGATCATTTCCACCATTAAACATCTCCACCAATAAACATCTGCCAGCATTCCAACAACTGTGGTACTCGACAACACGAGATCGCACCTGTGCAAGCAACTACGACTCGCAAGGCCAGCTATCTACCAAACACAGGTAATAGGAGGTGTCCAAGGCAATATAGAAGCTGCACGGGATATAACTGGGGTACGGAAACTAAAGCATCGCGACACGGATAGCAATAGATCAACAGGAGGGAATAAAGACTATAAATGCAAAATAGGTAGAAGGGGGAGAGATGCTCGCCTGGGAAACACTGCCGGAGATTCATATCCGGAGATCTTGTCGATACTCGCATCCACTCATCGGTCTATTCCGCGAAGAAGCAAAGCACTAAAAGAAACACCGGATGCACTATTTAATATTACGGCAGAAGATCCGGCATGATTATGATATGATGCAGATGCGGTGCAATTAGGCAGTATTAAGCGGAACCGGGGTCCCAGCAATTAATTAAATGGTTCAATTTTTTTAGAACCCCCGCAATTTAAATGTTGTATTAATAGGGCGAAACATGGCATCGGTTCGCTATGCAATTTAAATGGAGTCCAGAATAAGACAACAATATCCCGCATATAGACTCCATATTTAATCATGCGGTGAATCGGCATAATGCCCCCAACCCACAGACAGTTATGCATGCATGAACAATTTAATATGCAATAGTTGATAATGTCATATTATAAAAATAGGGGCTTAGGGTCACACATCTGGGCTCGGAAGATCTTGGCTCTGGGAGGTTGAGGGTTCGACATGGTTCGACGGGGATCGATCTCGGACAACGGAAGGAGAGCTTGGCGTTCCGGGAAGAAGGACTTGGTTTGGCGTCGAGGGGCGCATCGGATTCGCCCTGGTCGGTGTCGATCTTGTCGTCGCGAAGATCTTGTCGGGTCCGCACCATCGAGTCGGTCTTGGCGTCCTGGGATCTTCGAAATCCGTGAAGTAGATCTTGTCGCACGGTGTCCGGGTAGGCGAACTTGGCGGTTTGGGACGATCTTGTCGTAGTCCTCGGGTGACGGTGCAGTCTTGGGACTCGGCGCTGGAAGATCTTGATATCCGTGTAGAAGAACTTGTCGCATTCATGAAGAAGACCTTGGAATTCGTGACGACAGTCTTGGTGGGACCTGGCTTCGTCTCCGGGAACGGGATCTTGGCATTTGTGGTCTTCGGGCTATCGGCACCTCTGGGAACGGGAAGAAGATCTCGTGTTCGGCGCGAGGTTCGGGTCCCGTGAAGGAGGACTTGGCGTCTCAGGAAGGCAACCTTGACGTCCCCGGATGGAGAGCTTGGTACCGATGATGGGGTCTTCGAGTAACGCCATGTACTTTCTTCGGCATCCAGCCGGTCTTATCGACAAGGAGATCATGCCGCTTGGTGGATGTTCTCCGCGTTCGGTTGTGCTTTGGCATCATACAGACAGATCGAAACACGACGAGAGGAAAACTTCATGTGCACATGTGGGTAACGGAACAGGTCCCTAACTTGAAAAAAAATAAAACACAGAGCAACCAGGGTCTTGGGCATCACGTGTGCAATACAGGAGGCGTCCATGTGCTCGGACGGTGACAGAGGTTACCAGCCCAGCGGCTGGTGGGGCCGGCAGGAGATCTCGGAGCAGCGGCGGCGCTAGGGAGGTTGGAGCGGGACAGAGCACCGGACACGGGGCGCTGCAGGGCCGAGGCGGAGCTTGGTCGCAGAGGCGGCCCGGTGGCGGGGACAGCGAGGCCGACGCGGGAAGGAGGCTGGAGGGCGGTGGCCTGACGAGCCTGGCTGCGGGGTCATGCGACGGCGGCACTCTGCGGGCTGGGACGAGTGGAGAGGCCGGCGGGGCACGAGGTAGCCTCGGCGGCGGTTGGCGGAGGGGCGCGGAAGGACGCGGGGCCGCGCTGCAGGGGCAGAGGAGAGGGGCGTCGACGACGGCGGTGGTCCGGGAGGAAGGAGGCGAGGCGGGGCCGCTGCTTGCCGGCGGAAGGCGAGGAAGGCGGCGGGGTGAGCAGAGCGAGGCGGAGGGCGCGGGCACCATCGGGGCGACGTGGCTCGGGTTCGGGGTGCATGGCTCGGCGGACGAGGACGGAAACGGAGAAGGGCGTCGGCAGTGATCGGAGCAGAGGGGGCCGACGCGGTGGCGGACGGGGATCTGGCGGGGCAGACGCAGGAGGCGGTCGGGGAGGCGAGGTACTGGCGGCGGACGGCGGGGCGAGCACGAGCGGCAGGAGGAGGAGGCCGGCATGGGGCTCGCGGGAGAGGGCGATGGGCGACGAGGAGGGGGGCTCTCCGGCCGGGGCAGAGAGGGAGGCGGCCAGGGGAGGCCTGGCGGCGGCCGGCGAGGAGGGGAGAGAAGCAGGGGCGCGGGGCGCATGGGGTTGGTTGGCCCATGGGGAGGGGATCAAGGGAGGCGACAGGAAGGTGCGGGTGGACGGGGCGTAGGTGGCGTGGCTGTCCATCCCAGGAGGGTAGGGCCCGCGAGGGGTTGGTGGCTCGCGGAAACCGAGGGAATCAGGCGGGAGGAGAGAGAGGGGCGGACGGGGGAAAGGAGATGTGGGCGGGAAAAACGAGACCAGGTGGGGGTGGGTGTGCGCATGCAGGTGGCGGCGGTTGGAGGGCAAAAATAGGGCAGGTGCATCTGTGTGCGTGTGTCCACGTGTGTGGGTGGGTGAGGTGTCAAGCAGGGATTGGCCGGAGTGATGTGGCAGGGGTGAGGTGGAGGGAGGGGATTGGATGGGGTGAGGTGGAGGGGGGCTGGGTAGACTAGGATTGGGTAGAAAAGGGTTTGGGGTTAGACAGATTAGGTTTTTAATTTGGAGGTGGCCGGCCGGGCTTTCGGGCCTGGCGGGCTGCCTCCTAAAAATATTTTAAATACTTTATTTATTAAAAACGAGGCTTTTGCAAACCATTGGTAGACAAAATAAAATATTCCGGAGACCCGCGTTTTAATTTGAATTAAAGACGGGGCGTTTAGAAAACAAAAACACTTTTCGAAAATAGTTTTAGTCAAAAAAATGCATGCTGCCATGACGATGCTCAAATGCAATGTGGCATGATGACATGAGCATGCGGTCATGACGATGCAATGCACAAAAACAACACGATTTTCTAGTAGTGGTTTTAGCGGGATGCCACAGGTCTCTAGTAAACTCATGAAGAGACCAGGGAGTATGACGCATATGCTCCAACCCGCGGGGTGGGCAATTGGCAACCAGGTACTAGTTATGATTTTGAGTGAAATCTATTGGCACCAAACTTGCAATTCAAGGTTCATCCATTGTTCAAGTTACTGATAGACGTAGTTTAAGATTCTAGGTGGATGTTCAACTTAACTGTCTCTACTGAAACACTGGTATATAAAAAAGTAGCGAGGATTGGCAAATCTTCAAATGGGCATTTGAGATCTGGTGGGGGATTGTTAGAAATAATGGGCTAATCTATTTAAACCCATATTTGGTTTCAGTTTTTTCCTAAATCTCAAAGCCCATGTGTGTGGAAGCCCATGTGTGATTTAGCCCAATTTAGTGGCAGCTCACATATGAGTAGAGTGGGAGCTAAAGTTTAGTCCCACATGGAAAGTTGGAGGAGAGTTACACCACCTTATAAGGTGGAGTGGTTCACCACTTAGTAAAGTGAGTAAGAAGAGGAGAACTACACGTGCGCTCCTTCGACGACGACGCCGCCGCTCGCACGCCCGCCCGCTCGTCTCGTCACGTCACGACGCGGGCGCGCTGCCGGTTGCGGGAATCTCGCCGAGCCGAGCTTTATTCTTGCTGCTTGGGGAAACTTGTGCGATTTTGACAGACGTGTCAACAGTCAGCCTATTCGGGTCGTTTCCGGATCGTGGGCTATCTGTAACCGATCCGAACATGCGAACCGCTCTATATAAACGCCAGTGCGGCTTCGACCATGACACACCAAAAACCAATCTAGGGTTTTGCCTCCTCTCTGCCTTGCGCCGCCACCGTAGTTTACTCCATCCCGCTTGTCGGCGTGCACCGGCGAACGGGAGAGCAGGTCTCCGGAACACTCGCCTTTGCGATCCTGTATGGGAGAGGGCGAATAAGGTTTTTGGGAAGCGCTCTGCACGACTGCTCGAGTTCTTCATCACTGGTCGTCTTCCATCCAAGTCGGGCGGTGCTGCCTATCGTCGCCTTTGCCGCCGTCTACTTCGATCAATCTTTCCCATAGTTACTGTTGCGACTACTGCAATCGAACGGTACGTGCCGTGCGACGTGCTGCTGTCTGGTTATTCATCATGTTCTGCGAGTACATGTTTAGCTGCTGCATGTTTCCGTTCATCTTGTTGTTTAGTACTTCTAGTATGTTTGAGTTACATGTGCTAGTAGCTGGTATTGTCGTGTTTAATATTCTGGGATTAATCATGGAAATTGTGCCTAATTATCCAACAGAACTTTTGTTTCATCCTTTCAACCTGATGATGCTTAAACATACGAAATATGAAGATCCCACCGATAGCCAAAAGCACGAGACATAGGACAACAGAAAGCGAGAGACTAATGACTAAACCTGCAAATAGCACATAGATATATATTTAATTATGCTGCTAATGTAGAAATTGAATAGATCGATTTTACAATTAACGTTGCATTAAATGACTATTAACTTGGTCTATTATAAAACGGAACCTCCACCAAAGACGGAAATATTTGGTCTTTGAAAAGGTATTTGAAACAAACCCCATATGGCCATATAGATCTGTGTTCATAATTAATAGACAAGGGAGGATCGCTGATGTAATAGAGATGCACAACAATAGATCATACAAAAAACACACACCTAGACCATGTTGTGTGAGATTGTAATTATGTGACGTAAGATCTACCGCATAGAAAATAGAATATGGGTCAGGTACCCAAATTAGAAAAACAAACGTTGGAAGTTGAAATAATTGCCTAAGCCGGTAAGGTAAACAAAGGAATATACATATATAAGATCAGTGGCACTCGAACAACAGCAACAATGAGGAACAGCTTGTAAACAAATGAAACATCTCTATTTCATGTGTATATAATACAAATAAGTTTGGTAGTCACCTGTGTTCTGGATGCAGCCAGCATGTCGGCGAGTGCTTCCATAGTGTCCTTGTGGGTGCTTGCGGATATCTACATACCAACAACAGGCCACTTACTTATAGATACATATTTTCCATGTAACTGATTCTAAAATAGCAAACCCATAATTTAAAATGTACACCTATGTATTTTACGTGAAAATGCAATTCATTAATATCAAGCTGATATATATTAAATTTAACAAACATGTGGTGATGAGACAATTAAGGATGTGGAAACAGGTGGTTGGTCCGGTCCGTAACAACAATCCCATATATAGAAAAAATTCCATAGATGTACATGTACCTACCTTGGCATCCGGCAGTGACGTAAGGGTTACCCTCGTATCCAGGGATGCAGTTGCAGTGAAACCTTACACCATCGGCTGAATCGCAGTAGCTGTGGGTGCTGAGAGAGGTGTTGCAGGATCCGTCATTTTGGCATGCCCATTGGAGGATCACGGGGACCAGCAGCTGCTTATCATCTGCTTCGTCCTCCTTGGGCCCTGGCGGTGTATCCTCCAGATTCATAATATGAATCAAGTCCAAAGGTATGACCATTATCAGCAACGAGCACGGACACGGGCAGATCATCGTTGATGGTGCCATGGTCGTCTTCCTGCAGCCGTTTGAGCTCCACGCCGAAGTGTATGTTGGTGGTGGAGATGGTGGAGCTGCAGAAGCACTTCTACACTGCCGCCGTGTTCGAACTGGGGCTACACCGAGGGCTGGGAGTACGCTGAGAGCCGCCGTCGGCAAACCCGGGCCTGCTACGCCGACAGCTCCTCTACGCCGAGGGTTTCTTTGCCTACGCCGACGGCCGAGGCTCCGCCGACGGCCGTGGTGGGCAGCTGGCCGGGACAGGCCTCTACGCCGATGGCCCCGACAAATGGCCGTCGGCATAGTGTTCTGGCTGTCGGCGCCTCTGATTTCTCCTGTAGTAAGCTACAGGGTAGACCCGCGGGCCCCACCGACTAGGGTTTCGCTAGAAAAGGACCGCCGGAGCTCCGGAATTCCACTGGAACTTGCACGTGAACCTAGTATATGTGTCCAAGTATGGTGAAAGGTCCATGGATGTAATGTCTAGATGCTCGGTCTGACCTTCTTTACAGTTTGAGTTTGTTTCGAAGTATTATCGCATGCGCGCGAACTGTCTTTCACTCCACTTGTTCAGATATTTTAGGGCAGCACCCAGGTTTTCGTGGGATTCCTACAATTACGTCGATGGAGACTGCAATTGGGACGGTACAAATGACTACAGTCGGAGTAATATATAAATTAGTATCAAATATGAGGCTAAAACAGAATGAAGGAAAATAGGGAGGCTGTGTCGACGGCTTAGCCGTCGGCGTACTGCCCCCCAAGGCCAACCAACTCCGTGTAGGAAGTCTAAGACCTAGGCCGACGGCCTGGCCGGCACAGACTGACTACCTAATGCCGTTCCTGCCGCCGTATCCAAACTGGGGCTACACCTAGGGATGGCAGTACGCCGAGGGCCGCCGTCGGCACACCCAGGCCTGCTACGCCGACAGCTCCTCTACGCCGAGGGTTTCTTTGCCTACGCCGACGGCCGAGGCTCCGCCGATGGCCGTGGTGGGCAGCTGGCCGGGGCAGGCCTCTACGCCGATGGCCCCGACAAATGGCCATTGGCGTAGTGTTCTGGCCGTCGGCGTCTCTGATTCCTCCTATAGTGAAGCCCGTAATTAAGGTTGTTCCGGACATCTTAGTAGGAGGAGCAGTAGAAGGCGTAGCTGCTCCCGTCACCGGTATCGGTGCGCAGCGTCGCCTCGACGTTGCACCCGACGACCACCAGCTGCGACAGCGACAGCATGAGGTTGCCTTCGCCGTCGACGTCCCTGTCCCCCCAGGATCCTCTCATCGTGTCACCTGAGATGCTGATGCCGAGGTTCCTGACGCCCCTGAAGATAGGGGGCGTGACCTGGAACATGCCGTCTTTGCCGAGCATCATCAGCCGGGGCTTGCCAGGTCGGGTGGTGTTGTCGCAGGTGAGGCTCAAGCCTGTCGCGGAGCACCTGGCCGGGCCCAAGCCAAACGGGAACGGCACACTCACGTCACCGCACCTCGTCAGACAGCCCGGCCTCCCTATCACGGCCTCCATTGCCGCCGCTCCTCCGGCGCCCACCGCTGCTGCTATGGTAGCTAGAACCACCCAGGAGGGGATGGCTCTGTGCTCCATTGACTAGCTTAGATGGAGCGGATTGCTTTGCTAGCTAGCTAGCTACAGTATTTTCGTTGGCATCCATCCGTAGTGTGTGTGTATATGGATTATAGAGATAGCACTGTGCTCAGTTCAGATCCCACCTACCCCTGCATGCCACTACCACTCCTTTTAATTAAGTACTCCCTCGGTTTTAAAATATAAGACCTACACTTTTTTCATAAAGCTAAAACATCTTATATTTTGAAACAGAAGTAGCATGTGTTAACTCTTGGTCTTGGTCCGCAGGAGAGAGAGATCGAGTGTAGGAATTGAAAACAGCTGAGAAAGTATCCCCCGTTGATGTAGTCTATGTATGTTCACTTATTTTAGTCTATGTAGTCAAGCGTAAAACATCTTGTAATTTAAAACGGAGTAAGTACTAGTCTATATCCATCAGCACAGCCAGCTAGGCGTAGGGGATGAAACAACAAGGCTCTTGATAAGCAAGTCGAGATAACCGTGACCAAGCTTCCGGGTAGCTTCGTGAATGGCCAGTTGATGTAGCATCGTTTAATTTGTCGGTTCATTTGTCTGTCCCTGGATTTGGCATAACCAAAAGCTTATGACCAAGACTCGAACATATGAACCGGCAGCACAAAATCAATATGAGGAACGAGACTTGCTTTTGGTTCATTATTAAGCCTCCCAACATCATGACATCCATGCGAAAGAGCACCATACTCCTCGATATAATTACTAAGAAAAGGTTGACGACCGACAGGCCCCCTAAAGGCCGGAAAGCTAGAGTGTTCCATAAACAAAAGAAAAGCATAGATATTTCTTATATTACATGCATGGCTCTTTATTATTATTCGAGACCATAGACTTCTCATGCCTTTGCATATATGTTTATTGTATATACGTATGTAAAATTGCAAATTATGAATCAATCACATTTATGAGTGTCTGCGTCTCTACTGTGTTTCGCAAATTTTTTTAACTAGACCATGCAGCCCATTGATTACAGGTATGCGTGGAGCTAAGATATCGATACCATGTGCACGGTGAGTACTTCCTAATTTCCATAATAGTATTGATAAATTTCGGATTGTAGTATTCTAGTTCCTTTCCTACATCGTTGTGCTTCAAATGTAATACCCCCCCCCCCCCCCCCCCCCCCCCCCGCGCAAGTATCTCTAACATCTACAAATTATACACTACAACACAATAGACACGTAAAGACGCAAAATTTGAAGGCTAGAGACATGATATTTCATCCCTAGAGGGTTGTACAGCCGCTTTTATAAAACGTCGTTGGAGCGTCTCCTTATGCACCGTCTCAAGTGATATAAGGACGCTTGCTCAGCGTGTCTAATTACATAAAGACACTTCATAGCGACGTTGAAAAGCATGTCTACACATGTAGAGACGTTCTAATATACACACCAAGTTTGCGTCAATATATTTTGAGATGCTTTATTCATCTATACACTATACCGTATACATGGGTACTTATTTTATGCAAAATTATGTATATACTACATTATGTATATACGTGCATATATTTCAGATGTTATTTTACTTGCATTTCTCAAACATTATTTTACTTGTATTTCTGCTATGAGATCTCTCATTTGATACGTGCCGGCATAATTTATTTTTATTCTGATAATTAAGTGAATTTTTTTTCCATATTTCGGTTCATGCATCTGCTGATCGTAGAAGGAGAGACTACTATAATTGGCTAACACTCAGAATTTTAGAGCAAACGAGAATAAATTCATTAATACCAAACGAAATTTGGAACCAATTCAAATATCAAGAGATCAGGAACACGAAAAATCATAAAAAACCTATATAGCATGAATTATCTCTAAATGATAGTAATCCCTTCATAGATTAATCTAGGAGGAAAGTGATGCTCTGTCCCCCTCCATCTTCATTTTCATCCTATTTACCTCCAGAATAACCTGAAAATCAAGTCATGGCCAAAGTGAGAAATTCCGTGGATTGAGCTAGTAAAAGGCCAGATGACAAGTTCAGTTGATTGAAAAGTAAAAATTGGATCTGAGACTAATCCTACATGATAAAGATCTATTAGTCTCTCGCATATACTTTGCGTCCTACTACCAGCAGAATTAAATGTCTAGCACCTGATGTTGCATGACCTACATGTATTGTCAATATGTTCATAATCATAATATGTATTTAAAGATGGCCTATGTACATGTGTTATCAGGTTAGCAATTCCAATGTCAATTACTGAACTTAACTCGAGTTTGCTGAACCGATGTTGCAATTTGTTCTATTCATGCTTCCAAAAGGAAGTTCCTTAGAAGCCAGACCGTAGTACTCAGCAAGCTGGCCACTTAACCGTTGATTTTTCTCATATGTACATGGGATGGACAATATTACCAATAATTTCATGTTTATCACAGATAAAAAATGAAAGAAGAATGGTAAAAGGTCAAACTGAAGAGCAAGACAGGTGCTAGTAACTTTGAGAAAAATTGATATGTAAACAACAGAGTTTGCAAAATTAGTTAAACGGTTGAGTCTCTAGCCATAACATAGATGGATACAACTATTAGAATCAAATCATTCAAATTTCCTTAGTCTTCCCTTATAAAAAAAATCAGTAGGAAGTAACATACCAGCTCGTTACTTGTCTGGTTTGAGCTAGATTTCCTCCTTTTGACCCACATCGAACAAAGTTTATAAAAAACAATTAACAAGCATCAGAACTGAGAAGGGAATGAAATGCTTGTACATATGAAAATGTACTTACATAGAACCTAGGCCACGCGATAAATGATCCAAGGCGTCTCTGACAGTTCGAATATCTTTATATGGTCTAGGCATAACAATTTTAATAAGAACTGCATGAAATTCATCTCTAAGCATGTTCCCTCTGACCACAAATGTTTTATCTTGACTCGCCAAAGATCCTATCACTACAACTTTATTTCCGTTTCTTGGATTTGCCGAAAACAAACAGACTTCTAATTTATCCTGTAAGTTGAAGAAACACAACATTTAAAAAATGGCACTATTACTTGCATGAAACAACAAAACCATGTTTGTTTAAATAGGTTGTTTGCACAAACCTTATTAGTAGGTTGATTATGTGGGAAAGATGATACATCAGAACCTTGATTGGCTTTAATGGAGTTCTCATTATTTGCTTTCTACAGCCAGAGATCATATGAGCTATACATAACAACTAAAAACTTAGATATGGTGTAATGATTGAGTGAAAGTTCTTTTGCACCATAGCAATTATGCGGCCACGTCTTAAAGATGAATCGGCATAACTGTCTTTGCTATAATTTCCAAGACACAACGGCACAATTGTTAATGAACAAACATAATCTATGATATCACTTGTAGAATACAATACAACCACACGAATCCAAATGAAAATCCACCGTCGCATATGTTGGAGATATGCCCAAGAGGCAATAATAAAAGTGGTTATTATTATATCTTTGTGTTTATGATGAATGTTTACATCCCATGCTATAATTGTATTATTAGGAAACACTGATACATGTGTGTTTTGTAAACATATAAGAGTCCCTAGTAAGCCTCTTGTTAAACTAGCTTGTTGATTAATTGATGATCATGGTTTCCTGATCATGGACATTAGGATGTGATTAATAACAAGGTTATATCATTAGGAGAATGATGTGATGGACACACACCCATAGTAAGCGTAGCATAAGATCAAGTCATTAAGTTCGTTTTGCTGTAAGCTTTCAAATACATAGTAACCTATTCCTTCGACCATGAGGTTATGTTAATCACCATCACCAGATGGATACTTTGATGACATCAAACACCGCTTCGTAACTGGGTGGTTATAAAAGTGTCATTGGGTATTCTGAAAGTATGTGTTGAAGCGCATGAACCAAGATTGGGATTTGTCCATCCGTTTAACGGATAGATATGCTCTGGGCCCTCTCGGTGGAATGTCATCTAGTTAGCTTGCAAGCATGTGACTGGGTCACAAGGGATGACATATCACGGAACGAGTAAAGAGTACTTATCAGTAACGAGGTAGAACTAGGTATGGAGATACCGACGATCAAACCTCGGATAAGTATAGTATCGCGAGACAAAGGGAATTAGTTTCGTATGTAAGTGGTTCAATCGATCGCGAAGTCATCGTTGAGTATGTGGGAGCCATTATGGATCTCCAGGTCCTGCTGATGGTTATTGATAGGAGATGTGTCTCTATCATGTCTACATATTCACGAACCGTAGGGTGACACACTTAAGGTTCGAAGTTGTTTTAAGTAGATATGGAATGTGCGTTGGAGACCGAATGTTGTTCGGAGTCTCGGAATGGATCCGGGACATCACGAGGAGATCCGGAATGGTCCGGAGAATAAGATTCATATATAGGAGATCATTTTATGAGATAGGAAATGTTCCGGAGTGTTTGTATGAGGATTCTAGAAGGTTTCGGAATGTTCCGGAAGGTTCTGGAAGATATCTTGGAGTTTGTTTGAAAATCAAGATAGGGATCAAGGAGTCCTGGTGGGTCAAGATACGGATTCGTGGGGGAGGAGGACTCCTCCCCCCCCTCCAATCTGCCGGCCTAGGGAGGAGAGGAGTCCTACAAGGACTCCCCTCCCCATGGCGCCATCCCCTCTTTAAATAGAGGGGCAGGGGGCGCCCCCTCCTCCTAAGCTCTCATAACGTCCAATCTCTGCCGCCTCTCTCCTCCACCATCTTCTGCACAGGCATAGGCGAAGCCCTGCAGAATTCTCTACTCCACCACCACCACCACGCCGTCGTGCTGCTGGGATTCCGTGGAGAAGATCTACTACCTCCGCTGCTCGCTGGAACGGGGAGAGGAAGGTCTGCTTCAACTCCGCACGTGTGACCGACTGCGGAAGCGCTGCCGGATTGCGGCGCCGGAAGGATCGTCAACTTGACCAAGGGAGGAAGCGCTGCTGGAACGCGACGCCGGAAGGATCGTCTACTTGACCGAAGGCGGAAGCGCTGCTGGAACGCGACGCCGGAAGGATCGTCCACACGATCTTGAGATCGGCAAGTGATCGACTACATCAACCACGAGATCTAATCTCGTTAACGCTTTCGGATCTACGAGGGTTAGTTCCCATCTATCTCGTTGCTCATGTCTAATAGATTAGATCTTGGCTTTTATCTAGATTAGATCTAGGTTTTGTTCGTTCTTGCGGTAGAAAATTTTTGTTTTCCATGCTACGAACCCTTTAGTGGTATCAGAGCCGTATCTATGCGTAGATCTGTTGCACGAGTAGAACACAATGTTTTTGTGGGCGTTGATGCTTTTGTTGTCGGTGTCTTAGCGTGTACTTTGCATCTTGCGGCATGGTGGGATGAAGCGGCTCGAGCTAACATTACATGTCATCGCACATGAGACTTGCTCCACGCTTGACGTGCAACTTGCTTTGCACAAGTGGCTTTGCGGGTGTCTATCTCTCCCACCATAGTTAAGATTCAATTTACAATGAGCATCTTGACAACACTTGTATCAACGTTGTGGTGCATGTTCGTAGGTAAGATCGGTCTTATGCGAAAGCCCCAAACCACGTAAAACTTGCAAAGAAAATTAGAGGCGTCTAACTTGTTTTTGCAGGGGTTTTGTGATGTGATATGGCCAACATGTGATTGTGATTGTATTTGATGTATGCAATGATCCTTGTTCTAATATGGCAACCGGCAGGAGCCTAATGGTTGTCTTTAATTCTGTTAAGACCTGCGTGTCTATTCATCTTGTAATAGCTTTATTCCAAGTAGTTGTAATAGTTGCTGGTGATGATGGACAACCATGAAGCGGCGCCACTGACCTTGAAGCAATGCTGGTGATGATGGAGATCATGTTCGTGCTTTGGAGATGGAGATCAAAGGCGCAAGAAGAAAAGGCCATATCATATCACACTAATTATGAATTGCCTGTGATGTTAATCCTTTATGCATTTTGTATTGCTTAGATCGCGACGGTAGCATTATAAGATGATCCCTCTCACTAAATATCAAGTAATAAAGCGTTCACCCTTAGTTGGCACCGTTGCTAAGACTCGTCGTTTCGAAGCATCTCGTGATGATCGGATGTGATAGATTCTACGTGTGCATACAACGGGTGCAAGCCAGATTTGCACATGCGAAAACTAAGGTTATCTTGACGAGCCTAGCATGTACAGACATGGTCTCAGAACGCGGAATACCGAAAGGTAGAGCATGAGTCATATAATTGATATGATGAACATGAAGATTGTTCGCCGATGAAACTACATCTTCTCTCGTGAAGATCGGACTTGGTGTAGTGGACTTGGTTCGTGTAATCACTAAGACAATGTGAGAGATGTTGTTTTGAGTGGGAGTTCACCTAGTTAGTTTAATAATTAAATTTGAACTCAATTTGTCATAAACTTAGTCTAAACTACTTGCAAATTGTTGTAGATTATGGCGACCCCATCAATTTCAATGCGTTCCTAGAGAAAGAAAAGCTTAGAAATAATGGAAGCAATTTCACGGACTGGTTCCGTGGACTGAAGATCGTCCTCAGGGCTGGTCAGTTGACCTATGTGCTTGATGCACCGCTAGGTGACCCACCTGCTGATAATGCCACGGATGACGAAAAGAATGTTTTCGCCACTCGAAAGAATCATTACTCCACAGTTCAGTGTGCCATCCTGTACGGTTTAGAAGCGGAGCTCCAACAGCGTTTTGAGCACCACGACCCGTTCGAGATCATTAAGGAGCTCAGGATAATTTTTGAGACTCGCGCGGCCATGGAGAGCTATGAGGCCTCCGAGAAATTCTTTAACTGTAAGATGGAAGAAGGAAGCTCCGTTAGCGAGCACGTGCTCACCATGTCTGGGTACGCTAAGAAGCTCCAAGAGTTGGGAATATCGATTCCTAATGAATTGGGGATTCACCGTCTCCTTCAATCACTGCCACCAAGTTACAAGAACTTTGTGATGAACTACAACATGCACTGCATGAACAGGACGTTGCCTGAACTGTCGTCCATGCTGAAAACTGCTGAAGTGGAGATCAAGAAGGAGCAACAAGTGTTGATGGTCAATAAGACCACCAATTTCAAGAAACGGGGCAAGCCTAAGAACAAGGGCAACTTCAAGAAGGACGGCAAGAAAGCTGCCGCACCTGCTAAGAAGCCTAAGGCTGGTCCTAAACCTGAAACTGAGTGCTTCTACTGTAAGGGAGCTGGTCACTGGAAGCGTAACTGCCCTAAGTACCTGGCGGATCTGAAGAACGGCAACATCAAGAAGAAAGGTATATTTGATATATGTGTTATAGATGTGTATCTTACTAGTAATCGTAGTAGTGCCTGGGTATTTGATACTGGTTCGGTTGCTCATATTTGTAACTCGAAACAGGAGTTGCGGAATAAACGAAGACTAGCAAGAGACGAGGTGACGATGCGCGTTAGAAATGGCTCCAAGGTTGATGTGATCGCCGTCGGCACGCTCCCTCTACATCTACCTTTGGGATTAGTTTTAAATTTAAATAATTGTTATTTGGTGCCTGCGTTAAGCATGAACATTATATCTGGATCCTGTTTATTGCGAGACGGTTACTCTTTTAAGTCTGAGAATAAAGGTTGTTCGATTTATATGAGTAATATCTTTTATGGTAATGCACCTGAGATGAATGGTTTATTCTTACTGAATCTCGATAGTAGTGATACACATATTCACAACATAGATGCTAAACGAATTAAATTGAATGATAATTCTACATACATGTGGCACTGTCGTCTTGGTCACATTGGAGTGAAGCGTATGAAGAAACTCCATTCAGATGGACTTCTTGAATCACTTGATTTTGAATCACTTGAAAGATGCGAAGCATGTCTAATGGGAAAAATGACTAAGACTCCATTCTCTGGTACAATGGAGCGAGCTACAGACTTATTAGAAATAATACATACCGATGTGTGCGGTCCAATGAGTGTAGCATCGCGTGGTGGATATCTTTACGTTCTAACTTTCACGGATGACTTGAGTAGATATGGGTATGTCTACTTCATGAAACATAAGTCCGAAACTTTCGAGAAGTTTAAGGAATTTCAAAGTGAAGTGGAGAATCATCGTAACAAGAAGATTAAGTTTCTGCGTTCTGATCGCGGGGGTGAATATCTAAGTTACGAGTTTGGCATGCATTTAAAGAAATGTGGAATACTTTCACAGTTGACACCGCCGGGAACACCACAGCGTAATGGTGTGTCCGAACGTCGTAATCGAACTCTCTTAGATATGGTTCGGTCTATGATGTCTCTTACAGATTTACCGTTATCATTTTGGGGCTATGCATTAGAGACAGCCGCATTCACTTTAAATAGGGCACCATCTAAATCCGTTGAAACGACACCGTACGAATTGTGGTTTGGTAAGAAACCTAAGTTGTCGTTCCTTAAAGTTTGGGTTTGCGAGGCATATGTAAAGAAGTTACAACCTGATAAGCTAGAACCCAAAGCGGAGAAGTGCGTCTTCATAGGATACCCTAAAGAAACAATTGGGTATACCTTCTATCATAGATCCGAAGGCAAAGTTTTCGTTGCAAAGAATGGATCCTTTCTTGAGAAGGAGTTTCTCTCGAAGGAGGTGACTGGAAGGAAAGTAGAACTCGATGAGGTTATTGAACCTTCTCTCGGATTTGAGAGTAGCGCAGCACCGAAAGATGTTTTGGTGCCGCCTGCACCAATTGAAGAGGAAGCTAATGATAATGATCATGAAACTTCGAACGAAGTTACTACTGAACCTCGCAGGTCAACGAGGGTTTGTACCACTCCTGATTGGTATGACTCTGCCTTGAACGTCATGTTGGTGGACAACGCTGATGACCCTGCGACGTATGAAGAAGCTATGGTGAGCCCAGATTCCGACAAATGGCTAGAAGCCATGAAATCCGAAATGGGATCCATGTACGAAAACCAAGTGTGGACTTTGGTGGACTTACCAGATGGCCGTAAGGCTGTCGAGAACAAATGGATTTTCAAGAGAAAAACAGATGCTGATGGTAATGTTACCGTCTATAAAGCTCGACTTGTCGCGAAAGGGTTCCGACAAATTCAAGGAGTTGACTATGATGAGACATTCTCACCAGTAGCGAAGCTAAAGTCTGTGAGGATTTTGTTAGCAATTGCTGCACATTTCGATTATGAGATTTGGCAGATGGATGTCAAAACGGCGTTCCTTAATGGTGACATTGAGGAAGAGTTGTATATGGTACAACCCAAGGGTTTTGTTGATCCTAAAGATGCTAACAAGGTATGCAAACTTCAGCGCTCCATTTATGGACTGAAGCAAGCATCCCGTAGTTGGAATCAACGTTTTGATAAAGTAATCAAAAACTTTGGGTTTATACAAACTTATGGAGAAGCTTGTATTTACAAGAAAGTGAGTGGGAGCTCTGTAGCATTCCTAGTACTGTATGTAGATGACATATTGTTGATTGGGAATGATATAGAACTTCTTAATAGCGTCAAAATCTATTTGAATAATAGTTTTTCAATGAAGGATCTTGGCGAAGCGGCATACATTCTAGGCATCAAGATTTATAGAGATAGATCAAGACACCTAATAGGGCTTTCACAAAGTACATACTTGGACAAAGTTCTAAAGAAGTTTAGAATGGAAGATAGCAAGAAAGGGTTCGTGCCCATGTTGTCAGGTAAGACCTTGAGTAAAACTCAAAGTCCATCTACGGCAGAAGATAGAGAGAAAATGAATAACATTCCCTATGCCTCAGCCATAGGTTCTATCATGTATGCCATGCTGTGTACAAGACCGGCTATAGCACATGCTGTTAGTTTGACTAGCAGATATCAAAGTGAACCTGGAATGGAGCACTGGACAGCGGTCAAAAATATCCTAAAGTACCTAAATAGGACTAAGGATATGGTTCTTTCTTATGGAGGTGATGAACAGCTTGTTGTAAACGGTTACACCGATGCTAGTTGGAACACCGATGCGGATGACTCGAAGTCACAGTCGGGATACGTATTTATTTTGAATGGTGCTGCAGTGAGCTGGAGGAGTGCGAAGCAAAGCGTTGTGACGAAATCTTCAACTGAATCGGAATACATAGCTGCTTCGGAGGCTGCACAAGAAGCCGTTTGGATGAAGGAATTCATTACTGAACTCGGCGTGGTTCCCAGTGCGTTGGACCCGATGGCCATCTACTGTGACAACACAGGTGCCATAGCTAATGCGCAGGAGCCAAGGTCACATAGCAAGCTGAAGCACATCAAACTACGTTTCCACGCTATTCGCGAGTATGTCCGAGATGGTGACATAAAGATTTGCAAAGTACACACTGATCTGAATGTGGCAGATCCGTTGACCAAACCTCTCCCTAGGGCAAAGCATGACCAACACCAAAACGCCATGGGTGTTCGGTATATTACCATGTAATCTAGATTATTGACTCTAGTGCAAGTGGGAGACTGTTGGAGATATGCCCAAGAGGCAATAATAAAAGTGGTTATTATTATATCTTTGTGTTGATGATGAATGTTTACATCCCATGCTATAATTGTATTATTAGGAAACACTGATACATGTGTGTTTTGTAAACATATAAGAGTCCCTAGTAAGCCTCTTGTTAAACTAGCTTGTTGATTAATTGATGATCATGGTTTCCTGATCATGGACATTAGGATGTGATTAATAACAAGGTTATATCATTAGGAGAATGATGTGATGGACACACACCCATAGTAAGCGTAGCATAAGATCAAGTCAGTAAGTTCGTTTTGCTGTAAGCTTTCAAATACATAGTAACCTATTCCTTCGACCATGAGGTTATGTTAATCACCATCACCGGATGGATACTTTGATGACATCAAACACCGCTTCGTAACTGGGTGGTTATAAAAGTGTCATTGGGTATTCGGAAAGTATGTGTTGAAGCGCATGAACCAAGATTGGGATTTGTCCATCCGTTTAACGGATAGATATGCTCTGGGCCCTCTCGGTGGAATGTCATCTAGTTAGCTTGCAAGCATGTGACTGGGTCACAAGGGATGACATATCACGGAACGAGTAAAGAGTACTTATCAGTAACGAGGTAGAACTAGGTATGGAGATACCGACGATCAAACCTCGGATAAGTATAGTATCGCGAGACAAAGGGAATTAGTTTCGTATGTAAGTGGTTCAATCGATCGCGAAGTCATCGTTGAGTATGTGGGAGCCATTATGGATCTCCAGGTCCCGCTGATGGTTATTGATAGGAGATGTGTCTCTATCATGTCTACATATTCACGAACCGTAGGGTGACACACTTAAGGTTCGAAGTTGTTTTAAGTAGATATGGAATGTGCGTTGGAGACCGAATGTTGTTCGGAGTCTCGGAATGGATCCGGGACATCACGAGGAGATCCGGAATGGTCCGGAGAATAAGATTCATATATAGGAGATCATTTTATGAGATAGGAAATGTTCCGGAGTGTTTGTATGAGGATTCTAGAAGGTTTCGGAATGTTCCGGAAGGTTCTGGAAGATATCTTGGAGTTTGCTTGAAAATCAAGATAGGGATCAAGGAGTCCTGGTGGGTCAAGATACGGATTCGTGGGGGAGGAGGACTCCTCCCCCCCCCCCCCTCCAATCCGCCGGCCTAGGGAGGAGAGGAGTCCTACAAGGACTCCCCTCCCCATGGCGCCATCCCCTCTTTAAATAGAGGGGCAGGGGGCGCCCCCTCCTCCTAAGCTCTCATAACGTCCAATCTCTGCCGCCTCTCTCCTCCACCATCTTCTGCACAGGCATAGGCGAAGCCCTGCAGAATTCTCTACTCCACCACCACCACCACGCCGTCGTGCTGCTGGGATTCCGTGGAGAAGATCTACTACCTCCGTTGCTCGCTGGAACGGGGAGAGGAAGGTCTGCTTCGACTCCGCACGTGTGACTGACTGCGGAAGCGCTGCCGAATTGCGGCGCCGGAAGGATCGTCAACTTGACCAAGGGCGGAAGCGCTGCTGGAACGCGACGCCGGAAGGATCGTCTACTTGACCGAAGGCGGAAGCGCTGCTGGAACGCGACGCCGGAAGGATCGTCCACACGATCTTGAGATCGGCAAGTGATCGACTACATCAACCACGAGATCTAATCTCGTTAACGCTTTCGGATCTACGAGGGTTAGTTCCCATCTATCTCGTTGCTCATGTCTAATAGATTAGATCTTGGCTTTTATCTAGATTAGATCTAGGTTTTGTTCGTTCTTGCGGTAGAAAATTTTTGTTTTCCATGCTACGAACCCATCAGCATATACCTACTTAGTAACCTGTGTATGTGGTACACAACCCTAATGTTCTTTAACATAAATTTCCCCCTGTGCTTCCTACAGTTGAAGCCCAATTGAGTTCCCACTAAGAAAATAGGCATAGTTTCATAACTTTGTAAACGACAAACAATAATGAATGCAAGATCTTCCATTAAATACTTGTTAGCTCAGAAAATATTAAATAGAACATTACCACATCACATGAAAAGTATTTGTTGAAATGTGCAGACTGTGGGGTGATTCTTGAATATCATTATTCGATTCATGTTGGATATTTGTATCGTCATCTCTTTCATGAAAGTCAACCTGAAACAAGAACATGATAAGAGTATATAGAAGATGATTAATTTATGTTTTGACAAGAAGATAGGTTGAGATGCTAACTTCATTATTTTCCGCAGCTTTTATTACATTTCTATAATCCTCCCCTGGGAATTCGCAATGAATGCACGCATCAAGTGGAACTCGTATTTTATGTTTTCTACATTATCTCCAATAGTTCATAGTTTGAACTGAACCTTTTCTTCTCGCTCTGTATCCTCGAGAAAATCCATTCCTTGAGAAACCTTTACATGGCTCCAATACTTATCATGATAAAAGCCCCGAAGTTTTGTCCTTTTTGCAGGTAAACTTTTAGACACTCCACTATCATCTTTGGATGAAAAACTTTCCTTATCATCTGAATTTTCTTTAGATAACTCGTCATGAGCTGTATCCTATGAAATAGAGTTCTAACTTCTTGATTAGGATTTACATTGTCAAATGAAATAGAGATATAATATTGCCTAAAGCTGTTACAGAACTAGAAAATGCACGTAAGGAAGCAACATGGAAAACCTGAATGATGAATAAAAATATTGTAAATATAGGATACAATTTGGCTACAACAAGTAGTGCAGATGGCGAGGCCCTAGAGAATTCATCCAAGAAGATTTAGCTTTCAGATAAGGAACAAAAGCAATGGCAACTCCAATGAGCAATACCAGCATAGAAAACTTGATAGTACCACTCAAAATTCTAGCTAGATCCGTGTCTGCATAGCAAGCAATGGAAGGAAAGTGCCTGGTTTCGGAATTTCTACCAACTGATCATGTTCCAGTACAAAGGTAATCTGCACAGTTTTATCCATGAACTGATACGACAGAGTTACTGCAGTTGCAATCTTCTACAGATATTAAGTTCAGCAATCTACAATATAAGATCATATTTCACATTGAAGTAAGATATCATTTTATTAGGGATGTGATCAATAGACAAAAATAGTTACTTAATGAATTTATACACACTGACTTGATTGTGGAATCGATCTCTGCTAGTATGGAACATATACTGTTTAGTACCTATGTTGCTAATGGAATAAGCAAGGAATATGTATAACTTGTTGTAGTTTGTATTCCAGAAGACAGGCTCGAATATTAACTTGTGCATGGCCCCTGAAATCATAGAATTGAGTTTCTGGAATCCCAGGAACAGAGGACTAATGGAAACCTTGTTTCAGAATTCAGATACGATGTTTGTCTTTCAAACATGGTGAAATTCAGTTAAGGAATAAAAATACTTATACTGATAAGTATGCCTCACACATACGGAAAAGGATATGAACAAACAGTTTCTGCTCGAGATTAAATATGTAGTATCATGGTTGTTAACGTATTGTGGACTCTGTTTGGCAAAGAGTTTGTATCAAACTCGAATGTATTGTAAACAACTTACTGGAATTGCAATATAAATGATGGTCCTTACCTTCTAGCCACTGGAATTTTCTTGTGAGCTGCACCACGGGTCATCACAGATGAGTAGTCGGTAGTGGAAGGACCCGCCTCTCATGCAAATTCAAGGCCGAATTAGATCATTTTTTATCAAACAATGATCTCAAGTACATCATCTAACGGTAGATCGGGCAAATCTAACTTTCTACCACTCACAAAATAGAATTGTAAAATACAAGATTGCAAAACGTCAGACGGCCACGGCGGGCAGAGGTCGAGTATGGGACGGCCACAACGAGGTAGGAGGCGGCGGCGCCGGCTTCACCGGCCGGCCCTAGATTGACTTAATTGTGCAAAGTATAACACCCAAACGATATGGATTTGAGAGAGCACAGACCTGGGCGGAACAATACGGCAGCAGATCTGATCTTGGATGAGCAGTTCAAGAAACGGGGCGGCGGCTAGAGAGATACATGCGAGAAAAAGATGGATAAAAAAGAAAATGTGAAAGGTTCTATATATAATATGGAATTATTTCTCCAAAAATAAGCGGCAATATTTTTGTAAGCGGTAAAACAACCAAATCTACCGCCAGAAAAGACGCGCGAATAATTTCTTTAAGCGGTAAAGCTAACAAAGTGGCATCAAAACGGAAAAGGGTTTTAATTTTTCCATTTCTAAGTGAAAATATATATTTTTTAAATAATTCGCAATAACACTTTTTATATATAATATGCATCCAGATGAGAAAATAAATCTAAATTAAGCAGCATCTACCAGTGTCATCGAAAATTCGGCCAGAACAGGAAACGAGACAAAAATTTCATCAAAAGTTTCCGCAACGACCCCGAGAAGGTGGTGTCGCGGTTCACACGACCGGTCACGGAGGCGCGAGGTGATGTTGCGAAGGCGAAGGGGTTGGAGCGGACATGCGGCTCAAGCTGCGACGGTGGCCTGGTGCAGGAGCACGCCGCGCATGATCGATCTGGGCCAGGCGGGCCTATCGCTGGGGCGCGGTGGTGCTGGTGGGCGGTCGCGGTCTGACTTCGGAGCTTGTGTTGTTGGACCCTCCATAGCTTTGCAGCGCCAAGGAGGTGACACATCCTCAGTTGATGGGTCTTCCGTCGGCCTGGGCGGAAGCTTGGTTGCAACTTGTAGTCGGCCGTTTTGGATTGCGGGAGGTAGAGATTCGCGAGGAGAAATCCTCGTTCCGGCTTTGGTCAGAACCGGCTGTGGCGACACCTGTGGTGCCGTTCAATTTTCTGGAAGGGTCGTTGAGGTCTCCCCTCCTTGTTCAGTGCTCTTCGGGAGGGAAACCTCAGATCCCGGGATCAGATGATGAAGGTTTTGTACGTCTTTCTCCTCCTTGGGGGCATCGTTTCGGATACGACTGGAGCTTGGTGAGTAGTGGATGGCAACGGTGCCGTCACATGGGTGCTGAGACGGCTCCCTCAGGGGTGCTGATATGCAGCTTGGCAATGATGATGCACCGAGCTGAGCTTGGGTCGTGGCTCGGGATTTGCTAGTCAGACCATCCAATTGTTATGGACGATTGTTGGCATGAGACGACATGGGTTCCAGTGTTGCTTGCAGCGAGGCTTCGTTTGGGTCCTCGAAGGTGAAGTCAGAGTCATTGGCTCGTGGAGGAGTGATGACGATGACGCTCAGTGACTACCTCGATGGTGGCCTTTCTTCTTCGTGCGACGTGTGTACTCCACTTGGGTGGCCAAGTCCAATGGTGCTTGATGGATGTGAAAATAGCCAAATTTCTCCGTGTTTAAATCATATTTTTAGTCAAACAAATGATCAAGAATCTCTCTAGCCTTGCTACTAATGACTAATTATTGCAAAGATGTGCAATCCTTTGTTTTAAATTATGTTCTGCAGCAATTCACACCTTTAAGGAGAAATCAGGAGCTATTGATGAACATTATGAGGATGTCTACACGACCAAGCAAGCCTAGGTCGAAACCCAGCTTCCAGAGGATTTAACGACCAACGGTACGGGCAAGGTCTGCCCGTACCCTACCACCATTGCCGCGAACAGTACTACACTATGTGAGAGGCGTTCCGGGAACGACACTGCTCTGCACCCGCCAGGTTGTGGGGCCTGTCGAAAGCTGACATGGCGTCGTGAGCCCATGGCGCCCGCGGACTCTCGCGGCCATCGAACCACATGGAGCCGACGTGGCGCCGTGATCCCATGCCACCCGCGGACTCTCGCATGCATGGAACCGCATGGACCCGACATGGCGTCGTGAGTCCATGCCGCCCGCAAACTCTTGCGGACATGGGACCGTAAGGAGCCGATGTGCCATCGTAAGCCCATTTTGGATGATGTCCGGTGTTCATCAGTCCCGCCCATAGCCGACGTGGCGCCGTAGACTCTAGATGTCGATTTATCGTGCACATGGGCCCATCCAGAACATACGGTGCGCCATAAACCCATGACATCTGTGAGCGTAGGTCTTAGAAGACGTTGTGAGCCCATATCGGCCACGGTTTCTCTCGGCCATGGGGCTCGCTCAGGGCCAACATGTCATTGTGAGCCCATGGCTGTCGCGTTTTATCACGGACGTGGGACCCGTCTAGGGCCTATGTGGCACCGTAGACTCTAGTTGGCTCCATAAGCCCATGGCATCTAGCAGCGTAGGTCGTAGACGATCTGATTCTCACGGTCAGAGAGCTCAGCTGGCATCATAGACTATAGACGTTCGCAGGACCGTAAGCCCATGGCTAGCGCGTTTTCTCGCGGACATACAGAGTTGTATACTAATACTTATATATTTATGTATATATATACCTTGACAACCATAGGATATCACCAATTTGCTTCCCCTCACCGGCCTATCAGTTCGAATTTTGTTCGCTGTGTATTTATGAAATGCTTATTTTTTTCTTCGTATTTCAGATGGTATTACCACCGTAGTAGCTTTTCACCTAGCACAAAATTAATTCCTCCAATCTAAATGGTTAATTGTACGGACGCATTCCAAAACGTTGCAAGATTCGTCCCTAAACACCCATGAATTAGCAATTTTATTTATCTGGCTAGCCAATAAATAGAAGTTTTGAGACGTTACAGGAATGTCTCAAGAAACGTCCCTATATTGAGTTGACCCCTAATTCTAAAGACGAAAGCAAATACGTCTCATATCTAACGTCTCTACCTGATGATTTTCTTGTAGTGATAGATTCATGCGACAAATCTGCAAATTATCCTTCCACCTCTGTTGGCCTAGTTTTTTTTTATGAAATCAAACATCTTATTTGCTATTGTAGTTCTTAGTTCAAAAAATTTAAGCAATGGATTAGACGTTGACTTTGCGAGGGTTTGACGAAGTGCTAAAATATTTCCTCCATATATGATGTTGCATATGTTACCTTGCGAAAACAGCAACGATTGTTGGAGTTGGTATTGAGTGTTACCAAAGTTTACAACTTATTGCAATGCGTGTTTTAAGATCATGTTAAATGTGTGCTGATCTCCAATTGAGGGTGTGCCTAGTTTTAGCAAGAATATCAACTCATTACAAGTTTAAAACCATGTACAAACTCAAAGGGGCAAACAAAAGAAATAGATATTGAACATATGACTATATATGAACCTTCGTTCCATACATCTAGCCTCGATAGATAATAGACATTGGGACATTTTGCATGCTATAAAATTTGCACGAACAAACGAATCTGCGTCATAACTACTTTGTGTCTCAGCATTTCTAATCTAGATTAGCAGTAGTTGTTACATAATAACTACAACATCCAAACTATCCACCATGTAATGCACGATTCAAAAGAGAAGTTATTTTCTCCTTTGTGTCATTTCGGTCTCGATGATTCACATGTTGGAGTTGGAGCTACCACCCGTATTACCCAACGAGAACTGCGCACCCTAACCAGCAACCGGGAATGATTAGATAGAATAAGATAATATTTCCCCAACAAGCCTGCACGGATAAGTAAAAAGGAAAAAACATTGAATACTGTTGTCATAAGAAATTTCATAATTATATTGGCGTCGTTGAGCACGGACAAAGGGATATGAGGAAGCGAATCAGCCATATCATTGCCCTAAGGGCTTCTCTAGTTGAACACCATGTGCATATTGGCGGCCTCAACATCCTTCTAGATACTCATGCCCACTGCAAAGAAACATATCAGCATTCTTGTCATGACCGACGGCTGCAAGTGCACATGTTATATGTACCTTCTTTCAAAGTAATATCGAACCATGGATAGCTGTAGGTAATGGTTTCTATGTCACTCGTTATGGATTTAGGAAAGTGTAAATGCAAGTTGTCTTTCATTCAAAGCAAGGGCGGGTGGAAAGTTTTTATGAATAAGATCAAAACTATATTGAACGCTCAGCAAGTAGAGGACTCAAACGGTGAATATGCTATGGAAATTATGATGAAACCGTAACAGGGATAAAGTGTTGTCGGGAAGCGTTGGATCCGCCACTAGCATTTTAGTAAAACATGATTAGGATAATTGTCTTATTGGTTTTTATGTGCATGATAGGAGATAACATGTGAGCCTAGAAGTCTCGGTCATCCCACGCCTCATAACAACAACTAGTCATCGACAACAAGTTTTCCCGGTTTCAGTAGCATTCAAAGGTCTCCCCATGTTTTTGGATATCTATTATTGGATATTATCCCCCGTTGATGCCTGGATTTTGAGATTAGCATTATATCTCACTTAATGCTACCAACATCAACCATACACCTACGACAATCTCCTTGCAAGTCTAGGAAGGAAAAAAATACTATGTAGTCGACGTTAAAACCCCAACCCTTCATCTACCGGGTATAACTTAAAATTGCAATGTTATAAATCTAATCTCATTGCACTGGATAAAGTCATAGCTTAATTGCAAAAGGATGGATAAGTTCTAGGCAGATGGATTGAGTGCTGTCAACGAATAACGAGTCCCAACAACATCCACCAATAGCATGTCAGAGTGTACGGCATGGTCCTCGTGCTGCTGCTAGAAGGCAATATCAGAGAGCACAATGACTTGCTACTAGTGGAGGGTCCCGTCGGAGTCTATGGCGGGGTCGTGTTGCGATTGGATGGCCATGTCGGAGTATAAGAGTTCGAAAAGTCACATAAATTCCGCACTTCTAATAAAAAGCTAGCCTGTTCCTCGTAAAATGCAAACCCTGTTACCATGAACCCTAAACCTGTACAAACCCTAAACCCTAAACTTTTACCATGCTGCCGCCGGTGACGCCGCTGAAGATAGTGATATGAGGACGCATGGAGGTCTTCTTTTCTAGCGAGATCTCATTGATATCCCAGACACCACCGATACCGAGCATCAGGCAGGACTGGCCAGGACGGATGAGGCTGAGACATGCGGCGGAGCACCTGGCCAGGCCGAAGGAAAACGGGTACGGGGAACGGCTCGCTCACGTTGCCATACCATGTCTCGCAGTCCAGCTTCCCGCGGAGCCAGCCGAACCGGAGCGTTGCTAGGGCCCAGGAGGACATGGCCTTTAACAAGTCGATGCATTTATGTTCTACAGAGAACCTTGGCTCTGGGCGGCTGGTGTGCGCAGAGATTCCGGCCGGCCGTCAAGCGGTGTTCTGTTCAGATCTCACCTACTGCCAGGCAGAAGGCCGGATAAAGTAATCTTTGCTTGCCTGCATAAGCAAGGCACTAATATAGTATAAAGCTACTATGCCTGGTTTACATGACACGCATGAGAACATACATGCTTCTTGTGTTCAAAGTCAAATATTGCTTTGCGTCACCAACCAAACACGCCGTATACCTATCTCGACTGATCTTATATGTGTCGTCTGCTTTTGGTTTAGTGAGACGTGACCACTCTAAAGAGTGGTACACATTACTCTATAGATTAAGCCCGGTCGCATGCAGCGCACAACACACAGCGAAGTTACAAGTACACCTTTTCCCCCTTATATTAGCTTTTTTACTTATAACAACTTTTATAGACTTGAGTTGCACAAGTTTTTTAGTAACATGGCTCCTAGGATCTACACCTAAAAGGCTCCAGATTACTGAAGAGAAAAGATGCACCTGAAGCTTTCTTCCAGTTCTAACAATGGAACACATAGTGAGTATTTTTTTATCAAAATTTTAGATTACTGCATTCCTCGCCGGATACTTTATGCTTATTCCAATCAAAAGTAATCATGCTTGCATCGGTCATATTACCATGTAACACATAAGGTTATATGAATTTTATTGCTCTAACAATACTCTCTTGTGTAACTTCTGCATTCAATTACTGGATTTTTTGTTGCTAACCATTCTATCTACTATTTGTTAGCATTAGAGAAACTATGCAGGCCATAGAATGATCTAAATCAGTACTTCTTCTAGCTTTGTATTCTAGGATTTGCCTTTTCAGTAGTACATTCTTTCTTTCAAATCACGAATGCACAAGTTCGCATGATGTGCTTAATAAGATGGTCCTGTGTGACCTAGATGAGCATTAGATGATTTTTCTCATGTAGTTCAGTGGCCTGTAATGTTCTTTCATTGTTTACTGGACCAAATTTGAAACATGGGATGCACTAACTATCCTATGGTTATTTATAGTTCCCAAGAATAGGATAACATTCATCGGTATGGATTTACAACTTTAGTTACTACAACGTAAATAGTGGTAAACATATATATTTTCTGTACTCAGTTTTACATCAAATCATTTTGAGCCAGTGGACCAAGCACCCGCCACCGTCCGGATCTCGGCCTTGCCCGTGTCCCTGCGTCCACGCCCCTCTCGAACCCCATCCCACCGGTTAGAGCTCTCACTGGATTAGGCACCTGCCTTCACAGGCAGATCAGGCCTATCGGAGCATGCACTGCCGCCGCCGGACTAGACCCTCGCGCATGTCACCGGGAAATCTACCGCAAGGGCCATTGCCGAAGTTGACCAGCGAGTCTCCAACGAGATTCTCGGTCTCCTTCTCGAAGTCCATGGTAGGGGTCCTGTAGGCGATTTGCAGCTCCGTCCCTTCCATGGTAGCTTCAACGGCGGTGCTAAGTGCTCCCAGCGGTGGGCTAC
Organism: Avena eriantha; assembly: GCA_910589775.1. Lineage (NCBI taxonomy): Eukaryota > Viridiplantae > Streptophyta > Magnoliopsida > Poales > Poaceae > Avena > Avena eriantha. Next base: position 8,590,813 of record OU342743.1, read on the forward strand.
AAATGGTGTCAGGCTTTGCTACATACGGCCGGTGGCAGTGCTACAAGCGAGTGTTGGTTTCGCTACATGTGGCTGGCAGTGGAGCTACGAGACCTTCGGCAGTGCTGCATATCGTCGATTTTTGCTATAAATGTTTTTGCTACAAAAGCTTTGCTATTTTGCTATAATAGTAAATATGGTTTGCTACAAGGTCGCTGACGAGACGTCCGGCGAGGTCTTCGACAAGGTAAGATTTTCTATAATAAGAATTTTTATTTGCTACATACGTTTTGTTGTTTTGCTACAATAGGGTGAAGTTTTTGCTACATGTCTCAGGTGGGGTCTACCGGCGAGTCTCTGGCGAGGTCGGATATGCTACATTAGTACAATTTTTTTGCTACATGGTCTCTGGCGAGGTCTCCGGCGAAATCTCCGGCGAGGTCCAGTCTGTTTTTCTATTTTCTGGGCCAAATAATATTTTGCTAAATGTAGTAAAAACATGACTATATGTAGAAAAAAGGGGACCGTTTGTAGCAAAAGTGGGATGAAAGGACGGAAAATAGATCTGACCGTCGATCTGGACAGATCGAACAGCTGGGGTATGCAAAGTTTCCATCATCCCCGGTGACGCCTAGCACTGTCCTTATTTTTATATGATGACTGTCCAGTGGCCAGTGCGTTCCGCGTTGCTTCCGCGCGTTCCACTGAAATTGAAAATAGATCTGACCGTCGATCTGGACAGATCGAACAGCTGGGGTATGCAAAGTTTCCATCATCCCCGGTGACGCCTAGCACTGTCCTTATTTTTATATGATGACTGTCCAGTGGCCAGTGCGTTCCGCGTTGCTTCCGCGCGTTCCACTGAAATTAGCAGGATTGTCACGTGTATATGTCCCTGTGACTGCTGTCGCTGTACATATATACGGAGTAACTGTATGATTCTTAGCAGTGGAATTAGGTTTGAAATGCATCCGTGCTGGTACATGCAGGTAACCACGGTCGTATTAGCCACCGCCGCTACGGCGCTGCTGGCGGCAGCTGCAGTGGAACAACCGTCGCCGTCGATAGGGCTGCCGGGCTGCCGCACCTCCTGCGGGGGCGTGGAGGTGCCATACCCATTCGGCCTCGGCGCCGGTTGCTACCACGAGGGTTTCAACCTCACCTGCCACGACAGCAACGGCGCGAGCCCTCCGCGGCTGCTGCTCGGCGTCGACGCCACGCTCGTAGTCACCAGGATCTCCATCGGGAACGCCACGGTCACCGTCAACCACACGGGCGCCGTAAAGCTTCTCTCCTCCGGTGGACACGGAGCGTTCCTCGGCGGCAGCCTCGACGCCGACGGGCCCTTTGCCCTGGCGGCGGGCAAAAACGAGCTCGTCGTGGCTGGCTGTAACGTGGCGGCGACCCTGCGGGACAAAATCAGCAACCTCAGCATGGGCAGCTGCTCCTCCTTCTGCCCCGGCACCGACTGGTACGCCGGCATGGTTCCCTCGTCGGGCTTAGGGAGGTACTGCTCCGGATTGTTCTGCTGTCAGGACCCGCTCACCACCGACCTCCATAGGACGACGGCGGCCGGAGAGATCCTGGGCCGTGTCTCCTACGACGTCCAGCTGAGTTGGTTCGGCCGGAACAGTACGGCTGACGAGGTGCTTCCCGGGATCGTGTTCGTCGCCAAGGAGGGGTGGTTCGACGGTAGCACCAAGTTGCACGACGACCTGCAGCGGTTAGATGGCGGCCGGCCTCCGCCGTCCGCTTTCGCTGCCCTCCGTGTTCCAGTCGTCCTTGGTTGGGAGGTCCTCCGGCGTGATGGCCCCGCCGCCGGTGGGGAATGGTCCGAGAAATGCCCCGTGGACGCAACCACAAGTATCTGCAAGAGTAAAAACAGCATCTGCATTGCAGGCTACAAAGGCTATCTGTGCTACTGCGACGACGGTTACGACGGGTCTCCTTACGTCACCAACGGGTGCCAAGGTTAACTTCTTCCACTTATACGCTACTACTGCTAAATAATGCTTGTTTTAAGTATTATACATATCCCTGCGCACACAAATACTTCGCATTCTGGATTTTGTCAAATTCAAAATTGGTATAGTTTGACTAAATATTTAAAAACAACTATCAATATTTATACAATGTAAAAGTATTCCAATCATTATAAAAAATTATATTTTTATAACAGTTTTTGCTATATAAATTGGTCAAACTTAAGAAAGTTTAACTTTGACTAAACCCAGAAGACGAAGTAAATAAATAAAAAATGGAGGGAGGGAGTAGTGATGAATACATGTTCTGATTTTATTGAGTGCTGCCTTCGCTAATGTAGATATAAACGAGTGCAACCTCCAAGGAAATGACACCGTGTGCTTCGGCGACTGCATCAATACAGATGGATCATATAAATGCCATTGCCATCGAGGAAGCCACGGAAACGCAAGAATACCTGGTGGTTGCGTCAAATCCGTCAATATAGGTGACCGATCGATGTCGATAGCTACATCCTAGGTACAAGCATGTGCACTACTAGTTGATGAGTATATAACATCCTTGTTATGTACTATTTTTCAGGTTTAATTATGGGCCTATCTATAGCTGCTGGCCCGTGCCTTGTCCTTTTGGATATTGGTGTGGTTCTAATAAGATCTCATCTTAGGCGTCGCAAGAAGAAGATGATAAGAAGGAAGTTCTTCATCCAAAATCACGGACAACTGTTGGAACAGCTGGTATCCCAGAGATCTGGCATTGCAGAAAAGATGATCATTCCTCTCGAAGAGCTAGAGAAGGCAACTAACAATTTTGACGAGAGGCGCAAGCTCGGTGGCGGAGGTCATGGCGTTGTCTACAAAGGGATTTTATCAGATTTGCATGTCGTGGCCATCAAAAGGTCTAAGATCCATATCCAAAGAGAAATTGATGAGTTTATCAATGAGGTTGCCATCCTTTCACAGATCAACCATAAAAATGTCGTCAAGCTTTATGGATGTTGTCTAGAGACAGAAGTACCTTTGCTCGCATACGAGTTCATCTCGAATGGAACCCTCAGTGACCACCTTCACCGAGCATCGCATGTGAAGTAGGAAAAGCTATTTCTTACCTTCACTCTGCTGTTTCATTTCCTATAATACACAGGGATATCAAATCTCCCAATATACTACTTGATGATGCCTTTACAGCAAAGGTATCCGACTTTGGTGCTTCAAGGTACATTCCTATAGATCAAACAGAGATAACAGCAACAGCAGTGCAGGGAACCATAGGATATTTAGATCCTATGTACTATTACACAGGACGGCTCTCAGAATCGAGTGATGTTTATAGCTTCGGTGTCCTTCTTGTTGAGTTGCTCACCAGGAAGATTCCAAACATGTATAGATCCTCCGAAGGTGAAGGGTTGGTTATGAAATTTGGTGAATTACTCGCAGAAGGCAACCTAGCTGAAATACTAGATCCACAGGTTGTAGAGGAGGGAGGAAGTGAAGTGGCAGATGTAGCTGCTCTAGCTGTATCATGCATAAAAATTAGAGGAGACGAGAGACCAACCATGAGGCAAGTGGAGATTTCACTCGAAGGTCTCCAAGCAACAAGGGGTTGTGTCATGTATGACCTGCGGGCAAAACAAACTGAGGACTACATTGCAACAAGCCATACATCAACTAGAAGAAGTACAAGCTTTGAGGCAAGCAGATGCTACAGACAAGAAGAAGAGTTCTAGTTGTCTGCTAGATACCCTCGTTAAGTATGTTTTCATTTCAAATAACTACCCTACTGAGTGTCTTTAATTATTATTGTGGTGATGCATCCTCAGTGTCCAGCTTGCCATTTTGTTGATGTAGAGGCTAGGTGTAATTGGTTCTTCACGAGATAACTTACTCCTTTGAGTCTTTAATTATTAATATATTATTGTGGTGATGAGAAATTATCATAGTGATGCAATTCATGTATTTTGTTCTAGGTAGAGAAGCTAGCTCGACTACATTGAACCACCCACGGTACGCAACCACCACATGGTTGGCAGAACGTATGCTTACCATATTTCGTTTATACAATAGTCTCATATGGAAAAGTTTACAAGATATTAATGTTAAATAATGTTGCCGTGCAGAACCCCTTTATGCTCGGCATTGTTTACTTAAATCCGTGCTAACAATATGGTCGCATCACGCTTGTACCTTTTTCCTCACTTTGATCTACAGGGTAGCCTTGGCACGCCATTTCCTGTGAGCTTATGGAGAGCTACCATTAGGCAAAAGCCAGTGGGTTTTGTTTACACTTGCCAGAACATAGAACCGTGGGCAAGAGATTTACTTTTGATGATGTCTTCAGAGTTGGCAAGAGATTTACTTTTGATGTTTTCTTCTGAGTTGATGTGCTTGAATATTGAAAGATGATTTACTTTTGTTATCACATTAATTTTTTATATAGGGTGCACTGTCACCCACTTATCGTTATCGTCGTGTTATTTTCAAAGTGCGGTTATTAAATTACATGCAGAAGAGAACCTAGCTGAAATACTAGATCCACATGTTGTAGAGGAGGGAGGAAGTGATGTGGAAGATGTAGCTGCTCTAGTTGTATCATGCATAAAATTTAGAGTTGAAGAGAGACCAACCATGGGGCAAGTGGAGATTTCACCCGAAGGTCTCCAAGGAACCAGTGGTTGTATCAGGTATAATTCACGGGCACAACAAATTGAGGGCTACTCCCACCGTTTCATAATATAAGATGTTTTAGCTTTGTGAATAAAATGTATCTAGACTACTTTTAGTGTGTAGGTTTATAGAGGGTCACTCCGAACCTACACATTAAAAGGAGTTTAGAATCATTTCCTTCACAAACCTAAAACATCTTATATTCTAAAACGGAGGGAGTACATCGTAACCGGACATCCATCAACTAGTAGTAAAAGCTTAGAGGCAACCCGATGCTATAGCGAAGAAGAAGAAATCTCGTTGTCCGCAAGATACCCACATTAAGTATGTTTTCATTTCAGATAACTCTTCAATTAGTAGTTGTAGTTATTATTATGGTGATGCATCCTCAACATTCAGTTGGAAATTTTGTTGCTGCAGAGGTTAAGTGTAATTGGTCATTTTTTGATACCAATATAATCCCTTCATCGATACAAATTATCATGGTGAGGCAATTCATGTACTCCCTCCGATCTATATTATTTGTCATGGAAATGAATGTATCTAGACATGTTTCAGTGATAAATACAACAATTTCAATGATAAGTAATATGGATCGGAGGGTGACATGGGCATACCTTACAGGTACTTGCACTACAAGGAATTTGTTGATACGTGACCCTCCATATTGGTCACTGAAAGGTCATAGTTTTTAATTTGTGACCTTTTTGTGACAAAATACAGAAGGTCAAAAGCTGAGGGTCACTAGTTAAACACCACGACCTTTCTTCTGAATTGGTCATAGACATCTATGACCAATACAGTTGGTCACATATTCTATGACCAACTATTGGTCACAGACTGTCTGTCCTGTCCACGTCAGATCCTACGTGGCCGATCCTACATGGCAAATCTGTGACCAATTGAAAAGGTCGTCGATCAGATTTAGCCCGGTCCAGTTAGGTGTTTTATATGGGCCAAGCCCAACAATTCTAGCCTTTTCTTACCAGATATTGGCCACATATTTCATTTCAGGCCTTAGCCTTTTTAGGGTCCATCTATTAGCATTTTATGGTCCGTTTATTTTTGGATTTCAACCATTTTGTTCAATTTTTTTTTGAAAAGTATACACTCTCAGTCAACTACTGTTTGGGCCAAGGCCTTTTTAAGTTTATTATTCAGCCCAGTACAGGTGCCAGGCTTTTCTAAGAGGAACCAATGGTCAATTCAGCCCAGCAATATATCAAATAGAGTAATACAAATTACCCAGCAAGAGGGCTTTCTTAGAGGAAGTTACAACCAAATCATCCCAGCAAATTTTTAAATAATATATACATCACACGGCAACATAAGTCTAAACTTTACAATTTATTCAACAATCACAACTAACTCCATTACACCACATGACAGCCAAAATCATCAGATGTATATCTGATATCACATCAGCAAGCAACAAAATAGCTATAGAATCTCAAATAGCTCCATCAATCCACTGGTAATCGTTCACCCAGGCTATGAATAAAACTTCTGCAAATTCAAACAAGACAAGGTTTAATAAAAGATGAGCAAATTTAGGGCATTTGAACAGCTTCAGCAAACAGGTGGAACTTAGTGTATCTTAAATTTAGCATATAATACACAATATGAACATGAAAAGGCAGTCGAATATGAATGCTACATGTCATTTCAGTTCAAGTCAAATGATTCAACTTATGTAGCTAATAAAATAGCAGGCAGCAATTAAATGCAGTGAGCATAACCAGTGAGGAATCTTGTAGATGTGCTCACCTTGTGGATGACAGAGATGGTGGCAATGGCGTGGACACATCTGTAATTCCTCCTAGCACTTGGATGGCTGCGCATGCTCCACGGAGACATGGATCTAAGTGAACCAAATAGACAACGCTCCAAACTAGAAGCACCCTTATAGTCATGGCATTAACAGTAAACTAGAGGATGAACAACAGCTAACAAACTTGAAAAAATACCACTGCGTATCAAATAAACCCAGGAAGAGGTGAGACAACTACAACTTGTACTTCAATATATCCAGGAAGGCAAAGTAATCAACATACTAGACAAATGGAAATCAGAAATAAAAATCAATGTTATCAGATATTATGTGGATAACATAATGAATGGCTATGAAGGTATTAACTGCGGGGACACAAGTACATTAGACACTTCAATGTTCTTGGAGAAATTATACACATACAAAATTATAAGCATGGTTTAGTACTGAACCAGAACAACTTTCAAGTGAAAAGTCATAGTTCGATTTCAACTAGATTGTTTATAAAGCAACCAGCAGTACCAAGAAATAATGGGATGATACAACAACCTATTCCATTATCATGTCCCAACCTATTGCAGGCCACGGGGAGATACACCTAGAATTATCTATTAACCTGCAATCTATCAAACAATCTTGAGTAAATTTACAATATAGGAGGACAGGTACAGCAGACATTCAAAAGTCAGAACCAAGCATGCAGATCATTAACCATGTGTTCGAACAAGAAATCTCGGCTACTTACTAAGTTCAGAACCTGGGCCGCGGATTAGATGTCGTCAAGCGCGGCCTTGGTGTCCGTGAGCAGGACCTCTGCCTGCTCTTCGCTATTTGCGTGGCCAGCGTCTTGGAGGGCGGGGAGGCGGACGTCTTGGGACTTCTTCTCTAGCTCCAGCGCGACGCCGATTCTCGAGGAGGGCAGGGAGAGGTGTACGTCTTGGACTTCTTCTCTGGCTCCGGCATGACGGTGGTTCTCGAGGCGGGCCGGCGGAGGCAGATTTCTATGAGTTCAGAGTCCCGTCACCAACGTCGAGACACCCTGCGCTACAGCCTACCACAGACCGTGCTGCAGCAGCACAGCATCGTCTCTGCCCCAGCTCTGCATCATCTCCTTCGCAGCATCGTCTCCGCCCTAGATCTACAACGGATGCAACACAAAACCAGTGGGAATATTAGATCGAGGAGACGAGAAGAGATGCAGAGTAGACGTGAGCAGAGGGGGGACTCACTAGGCTGTCCCTAATGAAGCGGAAAGCAGGGACAGCGAGGACACCGCGCAAACCCAGAACATCTCCGACCCGCACCGTCGGGAAACCTCCTACGGCCTTGTGGCGGCTACAGCACCGCAGAGGTGTCCGTTGACAGGAGTGTCGGGAGAATTGGGGGAGGAGACGGGCAGCTCGTCGGGTAGGCGGTGGAGAGAGGGAGAAAAGATGGCGGTGAGCGGCGGCGCATGCTCGGGACCTGACGCTGGGAGGAGGGGAATTAGGGTTTGCTATGGTTCGGGCCGTGGGAAGGGATGGGAATATACTATGGGCCAAAAATTAGAGACAACACAGGCGGGATAGAGGATTCGGACCGCACGCTGGTTCCCAAATTTTCCCTCCCATTTTCGGGCGTTGGATGTGGAGCATATAGACGGCTGAGATCAGTTTCGGTGGTGTAATCCGTGGACAGTCTGATTCTCTATTCTGATTGGCTGCTCTATTCTAACCTTGTATAACTAATTCAAATCAAATCAAAAAATGGAAAACCTTTGCATCGAGTCATTTTATATGACATATTATCTATGGAAAATAACAAACTTGAAATATCGCGAATATCTCAAAAAAAAACTTCTAAAAATACAATTTTCATTTTCCGAGCGCAAAAAACGTGGTATTTTGTGAAGCAATCACCAAATGGCTGATTCAAAATGCTACCAACCCATTTTTCATAAATACTATACCATCTTACATGGGCAATGTCCCAAAGAGGGTATCTCAAACCTATCGGTGCATACCTCGTGAAAAAGACAAATGTCTACTCGAACGGTAGGAAGCGAGTCCGATTTGAACTACATGTACATTATATAATGCTCATAATTTTTTGCAAAAATCATTTTTAGACTCACAATATGCTATTTTATTATATATACACTAAAAGTTTAGTGAGATGTATCCCCTAGCTTAGACCCTTTGCCGTTTTGACCATAGTTTGAAACGGGCATAAAAAAATTCAAAAATGGTTCAAACAAGGTAAATCCTTGACTTGGTATCCTATTATGTGACATAGTTTAAGGAAAAATACTAAACTTGGTATATTGATTGCCTCTCAAAAAACCTTCACAGAAATGACCTATCATGTTCGAGGTTTCATAGATTTCAGGCTAAACGACCAATGTTATGGCTAGAATTGTGGCATAGTTTGTGATAATATTCCCATATTGTTCACCGGTGTGTATCTTGTGAAGGAGAACAATGTTCTAGGAGGAAGATTTCCATTTCGTCGCACGGAAAAAACATTTTTCATTTTCAGAGTGCCAAAATCGGGGCGTTTTGTAAAACAGCCACCAAATGATAGTTTCAAAATGCTATCACCATATTTTTCAAAAATACTAGACCACCTTACATGGACAATGTCCCAGCCGGGGTATCTAAAACCTTTCTGTCCACCCTTGGTGAAAAATACAAATTGTTGCCGAATCGGCTGGAAGCGGGTCCGATTTGAACTATAGGTACATGGTATAATCCTCATTATTTTTTGAAAAAGTCATTTTTAGACTCGCAATATGCTATTTGTTCAGAGATCCAATGCAAGTTCAGCGAGGCTCAGCACCGAGCTTCATGCCCGCCGTCTTGACCATAGTTTGAAATAGGAAAATTTTAAAACGGGCATAAGAAATTCAAAAACGGTCCAAACAAGCTAAATCATTCGCGTGGTGTCATATTATGAGACATAGTTGCAAGGAATACTAAACTTGTTATATTGATTGCATCTCGAAAAAACCTTCACAAAAATGACCTATCATGTTCGAGGTTTCATGGCTTTCAGGCCAAACGACCAACGTTATGGCTAGAATCGCGTCATAGTTTGTGATAATTGCCCATATTGTGTACCCATGTGTATCTTGTGATAGAGAACAATTTTATAGGAGGAAGTTTTCCTTTTTAGCGCACAGAAAAGCCATTTTCTATTTTCCGAGTGGAAAAAATGGTGTGTTTTGTTAAGAAACTACCAAGTGTCAGTTTCAAAATGGTGCCACCCTATTTTTCAAAAATACTAAACCACCTTAAACTGCCAATGTCCCAACCGGGGTATGTGAAACCTTTCCGTCCACCCCTTGCGAAAAAGACAAATTCCGACCGATTCGGTAGGAAGCGGGTCCGATTTGAACTATAGGTACATTATCTAATGGTCATAATTTTTTGAAAAAATCATTTTTAGACTCACAATATGTTGTTTTATCAGAGATCCACTGAAACTTTTGCATGACTCAACCCCTAGCTAAGAACCTTCGTGTCCGTTGTTTTGACTATAGTTTGAAACGGGCATAAGAAATTCAAAAATAGTCCAAACATGGTGAATCCTTAGCGTGGTGTCATATTATGTGACATAGTTGCAAGAAAAAATGCCAAACTTGCTATATTGTAGATATCTAAAAAAACCTTCTCATAAATGACCTATCATGTTCGAGGTTTCATGGCTTTCAGGTCAAACGACCATTGTTATGTCCTAAATCACGGTATAGTTTGTTATAGTTTGTTCATATTGTGCACACACATGTACCTTGGGATGGCGAACAATGTTGTAGGAGGATGTTTTCCTTTTCGTCGCACAGAAATGCCATTTTCTATTTTCCGATGGGAAAAAATGGGCGTTATGTTAAGCAACTACCAAGTGACAGTTTCAAAATGGTGCCACCCTATTTTTCACGTATACTAGAACACCTTAAATGGCCAATTCCCAAACCGTGGTATGTGAAACCTTTCCGTCCACCCCTCATGAAAAAGATAAATTCATGCCGATTCGGTAGGAAGCTGGTCCGATTTGAACTACATGTACATTATCTAATGGTCATGCTTTTTGAAAAATTCATTTTTAGACTCACAATATGCTGTTTTATCAGAGATCCACTGAAACTTTTGCATGACCCAACCCCTAGCTAAGAACCTTCGTGTCCGTCGTTTTGACTATAGTTTGAAACGGACATAAGAAATTCAAAAACGGTCCAAACATAGTGAATCCTTCGCGTGGTGTCATATTATGTGACATAGTGACAAGTAAAAATACCAAACTTGCTATATTGTAGATATCTCAAAAAACCTTCTCATAAATGACCTATTATGTTCGAGGTTTCATGGCTTTCAGGTCAAACGACCAATGTTATGTCTTGAATCGCGGTATAGTTTGTTATAGTTTGTTCATATTGTGCACACATATGTACCTTGGTATGGCGAACAATGTTGTAGGAGGAAGTTTTCCTTTTCGTCGCGTAGAAATGTCATTTTCTATTTTCCGAGTAGAAAAAACAGGGCGTTTTGTTAAGCAACTACCAAGTGACAGTTTCAAAATGGTGCCACCCTATTTTTCACGTATACTAGACCACCTTAAATGGCCAATGCTCCAACTGGGGTATGTGAAACCTTTCCGTCCACTCCTCACAAAAAACACAAATTCATGCTGATTCGGTAGGAAGCGGGTCCGATTTAAACTACATGTACATTATCTAATGGTCATGATTTAAAAAAAACCATTTTAGACTCACAATATGATATTTTATCATAGATTCACTGAAACTTTTACATGACCCAACCCTTAGCTAAGAACCTTTGTGTCCGTCGTTTTGATTGTATTTTGAGAGAACAAGAACAAAAAAGATAGACCATACACTCGGAATGATATAAAATGAGGAACTCGCCAATATGAAGGTTATGCATATCTTTGAGATGAACCAAAATGATATTTATATCATCTTAATCCGAGGTCACATACAAAATTGAAGTTGAATTCATATTTCTAGAGTTTCTAAAAAAATTGAAGCCCCTCTAATTATGTTGGCTCAAAACTTATAAGAAGCCTACAATTCCATCCAAAACTGACCTTCTAATAGTCTATGGGCCGGTGGTAGCCGCTGGATAAAATCACAAGGAAAAAAAGATTTTGGATTTCGATCCCTTGCTGGCCAATTTTTTAGCTAAATATTTGTACACGCGAATTTGACACATCTTGAGTGCCATGTAGGAAAAAATAACACGTGGACGTGCCATCAAGGTGATATTGCTGAGTTGGCAACTCTGTAATTTTTTTGCCTCGAAATTTAACAATAACGACCATTTAAATTGGTCATAGTCTACCAAATAAAAGGCCTCAAACCAGTTCTATTTATCTATGACCTTTCCGTGTTAGGACATCATGACCTTTTTGACTAATTGATCATTATTTTTTAAGGTTTGGTCCCTCCTAAATTTCCTAGGACCAAGTGGTTCAGAATGGTCATAGACCTATGACCAAAAAATGCATGGTCGTTAAAAAAGGTCACTAGTGAGCAGATTTCTTGTAGTGTCGCGCTTGACATATACGGTCCTAGAAGAAGCCCACGGCGTTACTAGGTCCCAGTCAAGATTCGGGTGACCAAGGAGACTCCGACTTCTTGCGGCACACGGCAAACTTAAGATAGAAGTTTTAAGGGAAAACCCTAACCTGTAAGCGACTCGGCCTGCTATCCCGAGACCTAGTCTATCTATATAAAGGCTAGGAGGAGGCGGCGAGAAGGACAATCAACAACCCTAGTTTCTACACCATCGATAGATTGCATCTGCGCAACCCCTGTAACTTTCGACTCCTCGATAATTCCAAGAGCAGACAATAGGAGTAGGGTCCTCTCACTACGGGAAAAACTTTTTTTGCCGTGTGCAAAAACCACACAGCAAAGGAGACAAGGAACACGACAACGTCTTTGCCGTGTGTATTAGGGGGAAACTCCCCGTTTCGGCGAAACCGGGGTAGATCTTGTCATAACATGTTCCCAAACATGATTTTACACCATCACATGACCTAACCAAGAGCAACCCATTTTTCAAAAATAGTACACCACCTTACATGGAAAATGTCCCAACCGGGTATTCGTAAAACTTTCCTGTCCACCCCTCGTGAAAAGACAATTTTTTGCCGAATCGGCAGGAAATGGGTCAGATATGAACTGCAGGTACATGATCTGATGCTAATGTTTTTTGTAAAAATTATTTTTAGGTTGACAATATGATGTTTCTTTAGAGATCCAATGCAAGTTTTGTAGGGTTCCGCGCATAAAAACAATAAATTTTACTCTACGCCCCTGAACCCCTGAAGCTGCTAGGACCTATCTATTAGTAATACAGTAATGGGAGGGGCTTTTCGCGAACTTACCCTTAAAGACCGAAAAGCGTTGGCAACGCTCAGGAGAGCGTGGTTGATGTAGACGAGCCGAAGCCGACCTCAAGGTCGTGATGAAGTCCTTGCGCTCCTTCTGGCTCCAACGACTTGAGTGCCTCAGGTGCGACACCTCGCGGGGAGTTACACACGTCCGGTGTCTGACGATGACTCCCGCTTCCCCGATCCAGCAGCAGTTGCGGAAGTAGAGCTCCTGGATCTGAATCCCGCAGCGCAACGGCGCTCCGCGGTGAAGATGTCTCTCGCTCACGCAGTCCATACTTGGGACCACGGTCACGAGAGAGAGAGAGGGGGGGAGAGAGAAAATATCAATTGGAGGTCCTCCCAAAAGTGGGGAGACCTTTATTAATTATTGGGTGTATTTTTCTAGGCCAAATACCCCACTTTATATAGGGGGAGGGGAGGTACTACCTCCCCTCAAGTCCCGGGGTGGGACTAAATGAGAGGAGGGGTTGGGGTGGCCGCCGGCCAGCCTCTAATGGGCCCCGCGGGGGGGGGGGCAAGGCCCAGCCGGCCTCCCCTTTGGTCCCTCTCCCTCTCTCCTTTCCCCTAATGGGCCCTCTCCCTCCGGAATTGGCCCATTAAGCCTTTTTGACCTTTAATTGATTTTCTCTTTATTAAATAATTATGAATAAATGATTAAATCAACATTTAACATTTATTCACATATTATTCAATCTTCGTGGCCATGGAACACCTTCCACCTCCACTCCGGACATCCTCCGGACTTACCGAAACCCTTCCGGTTTTCTCCCTTCTTTTCTTCGGTGATTCTACCGATCCTATAAACACTCTCTAAGCATCATCAAGCCCTTAAGCGTGATACCCCACGGTTCGGGAACACTCCAGACATGGTCGGGACACTCCCGCACCAATGATCAACAGAGGGACCTGGATGGCCATGTGACCCCTGTGCGTTCCACGAAGATCTTTCGTCGTTTGAACCGAGACAATCGTGTCTTATTCCCTTTGTCACTTGATACTTACATTGCCCGAGATCTGATCAATGACATCGCCATGTCGTGTTCAATCTCGTTACTGAACAATGCTACTTGACTCGTTCCAAGAAGTGATATCCCTATGATCTAATCACACGCTGCACAGCTATTGGATATAACTTCTCCGAGTGGGCCCTTGAGTATCTTCCCGTCACATGGACGGACAAATCCCGCTCTTGACATATATTGCCTCTACGGTTTCCTCCGAATACCTGAACACACCTTTATAACCACCATTTTACCAGATGGCGTTTGATGCTATCTAAGCACTCTCGGGAGACAGCAATTGATATAGCCTCACGGTCTAAGGAATAGTCTACAAGGATCCATTCCTAATCATCGTAACTTGAACTTCATGACATGATTGAATCACGATGTTTAGGTTGGGTATTGGTTCATCATCTCATTCTCAGAATGAGATGACCTCATTTCCAACTGGCATAAATGCCACATGATCAGGAAACATGATCATCTGTTGACCAATGAACTAGTGACTAGAGTTTCACTGGGAACCCCTGGTTTGTTTGTATATCACACGTGTATTGATGTTTCCACTCAATACAGTTATAGCATGATATAAAACTTAATCATGAACTATATGAAATATGATAATAGTCCTTACTACTATTTGACTCTAGGGCATATTTCCAACAGTCTCCCACTTGCACTAGAGTACAAATACACTAGCTACATTTGTTCTTAATTATTGGCACCATGTTACCGGTACCCTGAACATGCTTGCTCATGGAAGAGGTTGAGTCTTGGGTCTGTACTTTACAGTCCCAGATCCTTTGCAACTTACTAATGTCACTTTGATTGACATTAATATTCTATCATCACATGACAGTATCTGTTTGTATGCATCGTTGCTATGGCAGCATTACGAGGCCTGATTCCATGAGCCTAAAGTGACGTTAGATCAACCTCGAGGGCTTTCTCATGGGCACTGTGCCCTGGGACACAGCATTCTACGTTAAAAGCGAATTAGCCCCGCCATAACATTATATAACACTTTAGATGGTACCCGTATCTATTATTATAAATGTATTCATCGAAACACTAGAGCACTCGGTGCAACTTTCGATGTTTTGTTCACCTCGCTTCCTACTCGAATTTAATTGGTATCTACAGGAGTTTCCAACATATTCCCTTATAACATAACTCTTTATGCTTCAAGATATGTCATCCTTTATGGATTTTGAATACATGTCTACAGCTCTCTACTAGACACTGTGGACAAACTTAGCTCAACGTTCTATGATTTGAACTTAATCACTTTCAAACGTTTCTTATTTGGATCACATATTATGCTAAGTTGTCATCATGGTTTACTAAGATAGAACCTATGTCTTAACATAGTGGATGATGATCATCCTTTTCTTTCTTTCAACCATTGATGTTGAACTTAATGCTATTCCTAATTCGATTTATTAAGGACTGGTTCCTTAATCAACTTCTATTCTGAAACAGCTTTCAGAATTCCTTAAGGAATACTACATAATATCATAATACACCTATTATCAACTTCTACATCTTATAAATCATTATTTATAAGTATTTGCGCTTTCATTCTTAACATATTTAAGAATTACTCCTATAAGCTCCCACTCAAACTATGTTGCTAACATATTTGGGTACGAGTCAGTACTCTTACTCAAACTATGTTCCTACATATTTAATTTGAGACTTATATTGCTCCCACTTAAAAATATGTCAATCACATATTGTTTCAGGAAGTCTTTCATAGCTCCCACTCAATTTTATGCAAATTGCATATCTCCTTACTGTTTTGAACAACTTCAAAATATTTTGATCAAATATCAAACTTGGAGATTTATTATGAGATACCAGTACTATTACTAGTTTTAAATCCACTAGACATTTAGCACACATGAATCAAATTCATTTGAATTTTTCCAATTATGCTTTTTTCATTCACCCCTTTTTCCTACTATGGCTTTGCAGTCATTTGGGAAAATTCAAGCAACCCCTTTTACTTGTGAGATTCAGGAAT
The DNA here is from genome assembly GCA_910589775.1 of Avena eriantha. Classification (NCBI taxonomy): domain Eukaryota; kingdom Viridiplantae; phylum Streptophyta; class Magnoliopsida; order Poales; family Poaceae; genus Avena; species Avena eriantha. The sequence goes on from OU342743.1 coordinate 8,606,632, forward strand.
GAATTGCTTTCTAATCTCAAGTGAATTTTGCTTTTAGGATTTCTCATAATTCTAGTTTACCATTATTTCCTTTGTAGTTTGTAGGTATGTCATATTCCAAAAATCATGACAAATGATTCACAAATATCTCCATACAAGATATGGATTTACATTTTGAATCCTACTTCATATAGTGAAAAACAACAGTGGAGGTAAAAACACAATGATCAAAATCATTGATTCTTTCCTTCTGTGAGGAGAATCATTCAGGAACGCTGTCTGTTGCGCTTCTCAACACTCTGATGCAGGGTTTTGAATCCCCATCATGTTTCACACTATTTTCCATTTGCTCCATAATTGAGAAACTTCACTAGAGGTGAGCTTTCTCAAGAATACACCAAAATCCAAGCAATACGAATCTTGCTTTCCCTTTTAGTTTGAGCTATGGATTTCGTATTCAAAGTTTCCAATGAATACTCTACAAGGACTTATTCGCTATTGTTTTGGTTATATCGAATAACCCCAAAACTTTCACGAATTGAAATGGTTCACTACATTCTAATTGAGTGCTAACTATTTCTAAGCTAATGGTCTCTACATATACACTACAACGATTTATTTGGTGCCTTCTATTCAACCCCCTTTGATATCTAATATCATATTATGATGCTTTGTATTTTGACGTTTCAAAACACTTTGCATTCCACAATTTCTTTTCTGCCATTCTTATAAAGTTGAATTTCATTACTATTGATCAAATCATAGCAATTTGATTCTCTTTTATATTTATACCCATTGTTGATAAAACACTTTGATCAAATCAAATAGTTTCATATTCATGTTTCCTTTGGTAAACTTATTTACACATTTAAACAATCATATAATGATAATTACCATTTTTCATTAAAACACAATACATCGAATATGTATTTACTTTTAACAATTCTTTAAACACTTTGTATTCAAGCAATACATGGTGTTCAAGTTATTTTGCCGAACTTAGGCATGATTTATATGTGAGAAGAAATCGAATGACTTTCACATATTATCACATAACTTTGAATTCAAACAATGGTTTCATTCATTAATGAAATATCATTAAGTTGGGTATTTTAAACATGGCATTTTAATATTTTACAAATGTTCATACATTATCAATTAGTTTCAAACAATAAGGATAATTCACAAGTAATCAAACAAGATATGAACACGAATAGAAATCATTCATAAAAGTAGAACAACTGTTTGTTACAAACTGATATGAATAACCGTCTCACGAAGTGTGAGACATACTAAAGAAGTTCAAATCTCTCGATTACAAAAATCATCCTAAAACATAAACTAAATGATAAATGTCGAGGGAGAGTGTCGTTGGCCGTCATCATCATGCTCGCCATCAACACGCAACGTCACCTCCTCTCCAGCAAGCACCTCTCGTGTAGAAGGACCTGTTTTCAGTAAAACAGAACAAGTATCAGATATACTTAACACTGCAATGTGTTTGCAAGATTATAACATTTATAAAACTGTATATCAAATATATACCTTTGTCGTTGACGACCTGAGCGACATCTGGTTCAACCAACACATTCCTGAGATGTGTCATGAACCGGTGGAACTCCATTTCCGTGTCGCCCCTCATTACGCAAGTCCTGACTTGTGCTTGCTAGCTTGGTGGCAGCGACCGCAGCACAGCAGCATTTGCGAAAGAGCCTGGAATCCAGACGTCTAGGAAGTATGCTGGCCTCATATACACATCATGCATGTGCTGTAAGTGGATGTCCAGTGACGAGTTCTCCTCCAATTTAATGGAGTGGAATTCTCCCATCAACTCATGCTCCCAAATGCGTGTCTGATCCATGAAATGTGTCCTAAGCTGCAGCATCACCGAACGAGGGTTGACATCACCCACGAAAGGCCACAGCTCGTCCACCATCCGAAATGCATCACAACTGAAATATAGGAGGCCATCTCCCGATGGAGATAGCGGTCTTTCCGCTCCTCTAGGGTCTCAAGGTCTGTGGACGGATCCAGATCCATCCCGTCGAGTATGTAGTCGACCATGTCGTTCTCGCTAAGGAGAACATGGAGACTGGCAACCCAAATAGAGAAGTTCGATCCATCTAATCTGAGCTTCTCTCCTTCTAACCATTTAGTTGTCAACATGAAAGAGCCCATCTACATTTATAATTACAAAAGGAATTTAGACTAAGTTTATAACCAAATGAGTTAATAATAACTCCACTCAGAAATACCTATCCCCAGTGAGGGTTCCTAGTGATAACACGACCCCTATCAGCCACATCTCCCCCGATCGTCACGGCCATCAATGTGGGTTCAAGGGTGGACGCTAAACGTCGGTCACATTATTCATGCGACTCGTGCTCGATCTTTCGACCATCCGTGTTCCGAGGCCACGCTTCTCTAGCGTGCTAGGCTCGCCAACTCAACCTTAGTGTATTTGCTGTGCAACATGGCTTACACCCACTGTATGCGAACGTAGATATGTATGACACCCAGGCCTGTGACCCTGGATCGCCTCATACCGAAGAACTTTCTTGGTGGTGCACATGAAGGGGGAACACAATCGTTGGTAATTTTAACATGGATCATCTTATTAGGCTACCGTCGAGTATCTAATACTAGCACACAATAAGACATACAAACAATAACATTGAATGTAAATGCTATGTGATATGGTCCTTCACGTCGTGATATCCATCCGCCGTCACCGGGTTCCGGCGTAGACACCAGGGTACCGATGTCATTCTGGCGTGGTAGTTTGTCATTACCGTGACTATCTACTACTATGCAACAAAAGGTAATTACTTTACCTTTGCCACAACCATATCACAAAGCAACGCCCCCCTGCAAAACAAAGTTAGACGCCTCTACTTTATCTTTGCATGTTTTACGTGGTTGAATGGGCTTTCGTACAAGAATCGTTCTTACCTACGAACTTTCAGCACAACGCTGATCAAATAGTTGTCTCTACTACACCCCTTTCGGGGCCCTCCGTTGCAAATGGCATACCAACTAATGCGAGAGAGAAAAACACCCCCCTAAGCCACTTTATACGGTACAAGCCGTATGTAAAGCGTGGACCAGTCTCGCGAATGAACGTATAAAGTCGGTTGGGGGCCACTTCATCAAGCATTACTTCGGTATACACAAGTACACGTGGGAGGGTAACAACTAAAAGATCAACGCCCACACGCTACATCTCGTGTGTTCTACCCGTACTAGCATTACTACGCATAGATCTAGCTCTGATACCACTGTAGGGGTTCCGCGCATAAAAACAATAAATTTTACTCTACGCCCCTGAACCCCTGAAGCTGCCAGGACCTATCTATTAGTAATACAGTAATGGGAGGAGGTTTTCGTGAACTTACCCTTGAAGACCGAAAAGCGTTGGCAACGCTCAGGAGAGTGTGGTTGATGTAGACGAGCCGAAGACGACCTCAAGGTCGTGATGAAGTCATTGCGCTCCTTCTGGCTCCAATGACTTGAGTGCCTCAAGTGCGACACCTCGCGGGGAGTTACACACGTCCGGTGTCTGACGATGACTCCCGCTTCCATGATCCAGCAGCAGTTGCGGAAGTAGAGCTCCTGGATCTGAATCCCGCAGCGCGACGGCGCTCCGCGGTGAAGATGTCTCTCGCTCACGCAGTCCATACTTGGGACCACGGTCACGAGAGAGAGAGAGAGAGAGAGGGGAGAGAGAAAATATCAATTGGAGGTCCTCCCAAAAGTGGGGAGACCTTTATTAATTATTGGGTGTATTTTTCTAGGCCAAATACCCCACTTTATATAGGGGGAGGGGAGGTACTACCTCCCCTCAAGTCCCGGGGTGGGACTAAATGAGAGGAGGGGTTGGGGTGGCCGCCGGCCAGCCTCTAGTGGGCCCCGCGGGGGGGGCAAGGCCCAGCCGGCCTCCCCTTTGGTCCCTCTCCCTCTCTCCTTTCCCCTAATGGGCCCTCTCCCTCCGGAATTGGCCCATTAAGCCTTTTTGACCTTTAATTGATTTTCTCTTTATTAAATAATTATGAATAAATGATTAAATCAACATTTAACATTTATTCACATATTATTCAATCTTCGTGGCCATGGAACACCTTCCACCTCCACTCCGGACATCCTCCGGACTTACCGAAACCCTTCCGGTTTTCTCCCTTCTTTTCTTCGATGATTCTACCGATCCTATAAACACTCTCTAAGCATCATCAAGCCCTTAAGCGTGATACCCCACGGTTCGGGAACACTCCAGACATGGTCGGGACACTCCCGCACCAATGATCAACAGAGGGACCTGGATGGCCATGTGACCCCTGAGCGTTCCACGAAGATCTTTCGTCGTTTGAACCAGGACAATCGTGTCTTATTCCCTTTGTCACTTGGTACTTACATTGCCCGAGATCTGATCAATGACATCGCCATGTCGTGTTCAATCTCGTTACTGAACAATGCTACTTGACTCGTTCCGACAAGTGATATCCCCGTGATCTAATCACACGCTGCACAACTATTGGATATAACTTCTCCGAGTGGGCCCTTGAGTATCTTCCCGTCACATGGACGGACAAATATCGCTCTTGACATATATTTCCTCTACGGTTTCCTCCGAATACCTGAACACACCTTTATAACCACCGTTTTACCAGATGGCGTTTGATGCTATCTAAGCACTCTTGGGAGACAGTAATTGATATAGCCTCACGGTCTAAGGAATAGTCTACGAGGATCCATTTCTAATCATCGTAACTTGAACTTCATGACATGATCGAATCACGATGTTTAGGTTGGGTATTGGTTCATCATCTCATTCTTAGAATGAGATGACCTCATTTCCAACTGGCATAAATGCCACATGATCAGGAAACATGATCATCTATTGACCAATGAACAAGTGACTAGAGTTTCACTGGGAACCTCTAGTTTGTTTGTATATCACACGTGTATTGATGTTTCCACTCAATACAGTTATAGCATGATATAAAACTTAATCATAAACTATATGAAATATGATAATAGTCCTTACTACTATTTGACTCTAGGGCATATTTCCAACAAGTTTAGCTAGGCTCAGCCCCGAACTAAGAATCTTCGTACTCGTCATTGTGAACATAGTTTGGTGGAGGTAAGAAATAAAAAAAGTTTCTTTGCCGTGTATAGTGCATAAAGCACACGGCAAAGGCATGTCTTTGCCGTGTGTCTAACTGCAGGGACACACGGCAAAGTACCACCGTCAGCCACCGTTAGTAGGCTCGCCTGGGTGGGCTGTGGGCCCCACCTCTTCGCCGTGTGACTGGCTTTGCCGTGTGCCGCGTTTTGTCTTTGCCGTGTGTCCTTTGTTTGCCGTGTGTCTTGTTTTTTCTTTGCCGTGTGTTTTATCAGGAATGTACCGTGTGGGTTGTCTTTGTTGTGTGCTTCTGGACCCCCTCATGGCAGAGAAAAGCTTTGCCGTGTTCCTAGGCGTTTGGCACACGGCAAAGGAGGGGGGCGACGGCAACGACAATTTTTCCCGTAGTGTTTGCGAGGCCTGGGTCTGGATAAACCTTGCGTCCATATGTGCTTGTTTGCTAGCCGATCAATGCCTCCAGCGCTCTCCACTTACTCGAACCTAAGTCCATATGCGATGAGCATTGATAAGTTAACCCCTCGTCAAAAGAAGTACTTGACTTGGGATTTGTCTAGATTTGGACTATCTAGACATGTTTTAGTGCCAGATACAACCGAATTTAGACAAATATAAGTCATGGAATTTGGATCGGAGTTAGTAATTTGTTCTAGGTAGAGTATATTGGTACAACACCAGCTCGACCACGTTGAACTACCATGGTACGCAACCACCACGTTGTTGCAACAATGTTTAGTGTTATTATACGGAAAAGTTTACAAAATAGTAATGTTAAAGTTTTTTGTCGTGTAGGCTCCCTAGTAAATTAGCCGCAGTATTCCCTTTACACCCATGCTAATGATATGTTTCCTCGCGTGGATCTGCCGGGAATCTTGGCACGCCCTTTCGGGTGAGCTTATGCAGAGGTACCATGAGACAAAGGCCATTGGATTTTTTAATACACTTTGCCACTGCAAATACCCTCAGGCAAGAGATTTAGATCTTATGATGTCTTGAGAGTTGCTGTTTTTTATAGACATGGACCCAAAGCACAACTTTCAAGAAGATATACTTTTGATCACATTAATTTTCTATACAAGGTGCACTGTCATCCACTTATGATTATCGTTGTGTTCTATTCAAGATGCGGTTCTAATGGTGCTCAGGTGGCAAAAAAGAATTTCCATCTCAGTTTATAAATCCTTCCCTTATCTCTAGCTCGCCAATCGTGGTGTTCAGATACATTATCTTCATAAAAGCTAAGACATCTTATATTTTGAAACGGAGTGAGTATATAATAGAACCTATATAACACAGAAATTAAACCATTAGAAAATATAATTTAATTTAAAGTATGGGTATTGCCATGATAACCTCACGTCAGGCGTTGAGAGGCTCTGAACGCCACCATTATATTTTACCCGGGTGCATCCTCAGAACCCACTTACTACTGGCCTTGTACATTACATAAACGCCATTGATGTGGATTAGTGTGTGGCGTTCGTGATTTGGGGAACAACATTAGTATTTTGCCAGGAAGTGGTGGCGTGCCTCAGAACCGTTGTTGTGGCCGCCTCCTTGCCCACCTCCTTGTGGGTTCTGACTGCTTGGCGTCATGCTGCCCGTGTCGGTGTTCGAAGGAGAGGAGGTGCGAGTAGACCTCATCGAGCGTGATGTCGTCACTTCGTGTGGTCAGAGAAGTAACTACTGCTTCGTAGTCCGGCCCGAGTTGGTGAGGATGTACGACACTGTCTCCTCCTCAATAAGGGGCTTGCCGATGGTGGCAACTGTGTCGCAAGGTGCTTCATGTGGCGGTAGTAGTCTACCGCCAGCGTGCCCTTCGTGGCGTATGTTAACTAGGGCAGAATTGGATGATCCGTGTGAGGTACCGATAGACGAACATTCCCTCTAGGGCAAGCCATGTGTCGTGTGTAGTGGCGCTCCCATGATGGATGTGAGGGTCTCCTCCATGACGTTGGCGAAGAAGCCCCCGATGACTGTCTGGTTGCGGAAGTACCACGTCGTGTACTCCGGGTGGGTGATCTAGCTCGTGATTTGATCTTCACCGGTTCGATTGACTTGATCGATTGTAGGGGAGGCACTTTGACATCACCGGTGATGTGGCCAAGGAGGTGGGGATGTCTACGGAGGTGGGTGATCATCTGAGCTCGCTACAACATGTAGTTAGTGTGGTTCAGGCACACCATGAGCGATGAGGTGACCGGCATGGGAGTAGCGATCGCAGCGGAGGAAGAAGATGTCAAAAACCATGATAGCTCTGATACCATGTAAAATAGATTGGATCGGTAGGGAGAGAGAGATGTATGCACTGAGGTGATGACCAATAGGATCATGTCGTGTCCTTTATATTAGGAGTTGTAGCCAGCTAGGGTTTTACAAACAACCGGCTCAACAAACCTCTAGATCCTAACTACCTCATAGTTAATCTAACCAAATAGCTTACGGTACAATCCTATCATGTGAACATCCAGGAGCATCAGAATTCTCCGAGCTAATTTTTTGTTTTCCTTGCTTTAGATGAATTTTTGTATACTTTTCAGGATTTATCCGAATTTCAAGATGAACCAGAATACATACACGTGGGCGCCTATGTAATAATTCTTATCGTTTCCTGGAGATGGACTACAATTTAAATGTTTGCTAGGAGAAGTTCTGACCTGATTCTGCAAGCCAATTTGAGAAAAGATAAATTAATATGGATCCGAGCATTAACAATTGATAAAAGCATATATATGCTCGGACACAATTCTCTGCCGGCCCTCCACATTTGTTATCTTTGACGAGTAACAATGGCTTTAATACTTTCACTCCAATATCCGTTTTGGCACACACTTTTTCCTGTGATGACTCGGATAAAACCAATATGGCTCAGGCACCGGCCAACTGTCATGGAGCAAGTTTTTAAAACAAGTCATGCTTTGAAGAAATTGCGTGAAACAGAGTAATCAAAACGTACTGAGACGTGCTTGTCTGGAAGAATACCTGCAACGGTCCTACAATAGGCCAACGGATGGTGTTATCATCCAAGAAAAAGTGCATTTGCATAATATGGAGTTCTACATATGAGACAAGTGATAGGACAGGGATAAATGAAGCTGTTGTGCCTAACCCTCAGTAAGTACAGCACATAAATGAGTCTTGCAGCCGAAGACAAATGTTGTAAAATTAACACATTCAGGACATGCATGCGATTCATTACTACTTCATAAATGTTGTACAATAGAATTTTGAAACAGGATGTCGAAACAAATTAACAACGATAGACCAACAACCGAAGTTACCCTAGTTCTGTAACTGTCACTTTCATGATGTTTGGTCCAAAATTTAACTAGTAGAAAAGACAGCCAACTCTAGATCACTAATACCTCAATACCCGTGTTCATGAAAACCACTGAAGTACTTCCATATACCATACAACAAATAAATTATATGTATTGTAATATATACATGTAGAAGGCATACCGCTCTACGTCAAAACTATTCAATAGTTTCAGAATTGTGTTCCTTGGTAGGTAAGGAGTTCCTTCAGTGTCATAAAAGTTCATGCCAACAAAATTCCCACTCAAATCATAAAGGGGACCTCCAATTCCAGCCTATAGCACAAAAACAAAGTGAAACTTAACATTGGTTAAATAGATACCGTATCCGTATTAACCTACAAGTCTTGTAGAAAAGGGGCCCACCAATTCTAGCTTACTGCATAGAAAAAGGTCTACTAAACAATGCTTAGACGGCGAAAGATGATATTCATAGTGTTCTACGTACATATCCAATCCATGAAGTGACTTATTTTCAAGTGGCTCATTATTTATCATGCAAAAATTATAAGAGAAATCAACACAATGTACCTTCGTGAGTTTACAAGTGGAGAATTTAAGCTCTCTGCAATCAAATTTGTCTTGCTCGCCAATTATTAACCCATCTGTGGCCATCAAATTGCCAGATTTAAAGGCACGCCCAATAGCTACTACCTTAGTTTGAGTGGATTCAACGGATTTTGCTGCATGGCTTCCGCAAACCATCGGGATGCTAACAACAGCAACATTATAGCTTAAGTCATAATGTAGTAATGTTCCTCTGACACGTTTTGTTGGAAGGCACACTTCAATCTGCAATGATAAAGCGAGACTTAACCAACATCTGAGTGAACAGGATAACTGAGAGCAAATAAAGTTTAGCACGAACCCTCAAGTTATCAAGAATCTTGTTTTCATCACCAGAAGTTCTAACCAAACTTGCTGATGTCAGAACCGTTGAGGTCGATTCATTGCATTCTATAGATATACCTGTGCAAGCAAAATGTCTCCCCTTGTCTACACAATATAATTCCAATCATTAGCTACTTTTCATAAAAAAGCAAGAACGGGAAACAAAAAGGCACTTAACAGTACAATCACCATTGAATGAAGCGACTGCGACAATACTCTTATACGTCATTAAAGCAACTTTTCTAGTAGGTTTACTCCACATATTTGTTTCAAATTCATCCTCAAAGATACCTTTCAAATACATGCCTCCTGGTTCAATTAATAGGGCATACGAGGTAAATGAGTGCCAGAATATAGCAGTTCAAATACAAAATAAACAGGAATAATCAGCACAAATCAAAAGCGACAACTCACCATCTGCATAAGCTGGCAAGGGATAACCATCGGACTTTAAGATATCATTTACCTCCTTCGTAAAGTCTAGCATAACAAGGGGAAGCATTTTATGACAATGTATCCAGAATGATAGGAGAAAATTGCAAAAAGCTACCACAATTCAGGTTAGGTTTTCAAAAAATTACGACAGTTCATATCTTTTGTAAAAAAGTACCATGTTCTTGACTAAATTGTTGCAAAAAAAAAACTACTAATTTTGCGTAAGCGTCGTCTTAACACGAGTGGATCATGTTTCTGACAGGGATGACCCACTATTGGGCTCACATGGCATGTGTATTTTGCAAAATAGCCATTGGTACATTATAATTGAACTTATTCCTTTTCATTTATGTTTTTTTCTTTTTTTTCTCAATTAAGTTATTTCTTTTCTTTATTTTATATTTCTTTCCTTTTCTTGTTTTTTGTACTGGTGGCTGTTGACCAACCGTGAGGCATGGGTGGTGCTCGTCCATGCCTTTGGCGGTGCATATTTAGGCGGACGGCGGCACCTGACCCAGCGGACGGCGACGGTGCATAGCCAGCGCACATCCCCTTTCCCGCCACCAGCCACTCCCCCATCTCCGCAGCCCCGCCGCCGGCCGGCCACCGCAGCCATGGATGTGTGTCACGCCCGCACAGGCGAGCTCCCCGGCCAAGGACGCCTCTGGGCCCCGCTCCCCTTTCCCTGACCGCGGTAGGCCACGACGGGGACAGACGCGGTAGGCCACGACGGGGACGGCCGCGGCAAGAGGATGACGGGTAGGCCACAACGGGGACGGCCACGATAGGAGGACGACGGGGACGGCGGTTCCCCGCCCCTCCCCTTGGCCGATTGCGCTCCACCTCTCCCCTTGGGCAGTGGCTAGAGGTTGGGATAACCTCGCGGGCGGGGTCAACTTGGCAGAGAGTGAGAGGAGAGGAGGGATATGACAAGTGGGTCCCACACACTTTTGCAAAAATATCCAGAATATATAACTAGTCTATCGTGTGTGTCTCGGACTGCTACCCCATTCCATGTCAGCCTGACAATGGGCCTGGCCTATCAGAAACTGTGTCAAATGACTTAAGGTGACCGGTTACGCAAAAAAGATAGTTTTTGCAACAATTAGGCACGGACATGGTATTTTTTGCAAAAGAACAGAATTGCGATTGTTTTTTGAAAAACTAACCTGAATTGTGGTAGCTTTTTGCAATTGTCTCGAATGATACGGAAAATAAAAATATATCCGTCTGTAACAAGGTGAAGCAATCCCTGACCACATAGAGCCGTGATCAGCAAAACCAAAAACATACCATCAAATGGCCAGGGATCTAGAATTTTGAGGTTCTTATGTTCATCGTCAATGACCGGTGGTGTAGGTTCATCCTTGGTGAACTCTGCGGTAAGTTTATCCTTGGTAAATTCTGGTGCGCCAAGATAAAACAATTAATTACTATATGTCAGTAAAAACAAAAATTAAGATCTAATTTGAGAAGTTGGATGGTAGTTGACAATATGAAGTGACTACAGCTTAATTAACCTTGTGGCTCGGGATAGAAGATATACGATATATTTTTAATCTTTTTCACTATTCTTACTTGAGCTATTTTAATTTCAATTACGTAAAGTGAAAAAGAGCTAGAACTGAAGATTACTGAGGAGTTCCATGTTGGAGTAGTTCCATATATATAGCATATCAATAATCTCCATTTTGAACTGGTTAGTAGACTAAACTAACCATGCACCCCAGATGAGGTACATACATGTCATAACTGGTTACTAACAATACAAGATGACAGAATAGTCTGTTAGAGGTTTTTCTTAGCTCACCTTCCGAGAAACTCTCAAAATCAATGTCAAAGTTTTGCATTTCCTCCTCACTGCAGAATGCAGTGAACTCATCATAGTGTATATATTATAAAGATGGTTAAGTTTTTCATGAACATAACCCATACAAGTATGATTAAATGCTCCAAGTCTGGATGACATACCTACACCACAGATCTCCCAAACATCCAAGAATTTTATCAGCTTGTACATATCGAGTAATTTTCAGGCCATGGTAGTCATTCATCCCAGCAATGTTCCCATCAAAATCAACAAGTGGACCACCACTTCCATCCTAACAGAAACACAAAGTTTGCACATAAGAAAACAGTAAACTTTGGTACATCAAAAGGAAATGCATATAATGATTATAAAAATAAGGAGAGAAACCAGAAGCACACCATAGTGATTTTGCACGTGGACAACATAAACCCTTGGCTGTCGACTTGACTTCGTCCGTCAATCGGTTCCCCACGTGTCTCCATTAATTTTCCCGAGTCGAAACAACATTTTACCGCGTGTAACTCGGTATGAGGCTCAACATGCAGGCTGCCACTGAGACATGCTACACGGAGATCTGGGCAGAACATGTGCCAATAACAACCATACTGAAGGGCAGATCATAATGTTCTATCCACCCATCAACAAGTTCTTTATTTGGAAGGCGCAGTTTTATCTGTAATGTTATTATAGATGTACATGATCGATGACCAGACTGAACGATCTTAGGTAAGAGCATCAAGTAGAGAACGATTGGCAGCACAAACCTTCAGCGAATGCAGCAACCAACGTCCAGCATCCAATGTGCGAACCAAAGCTGAGGTGGTCAGAACACATGCACCAGCCGAATTGTTTCTAACAACCACGCCTGTGCTTTTACAATGCATCTTGTCTCCTACACGAGATCATCCTCTTAGTCAATTGTGTGCCGATAAATAAGACATGGACGACGACTGGGGAAAACGTGTGTGTAGACAAAAGAATATAGAATCACCATCGAATGAAGCGAGCGAGACGACACTTGCTGACAGCTTTGCAGCATGTTGCTGGCTGAGTTCATTCCAGCAAAGATTTTGACAGGGGTTGTTTACCGCGGGTGAAGCCGCTTCACGCCGGTCACTTGAAATGCCGGGTCCCTCTTTTACTCTTCTTCGCTTACGAGATTTTCGCCTTTCATTTGAGATATTTGCTATCCGCTTAAGTTTCAGCATCTTGGCTGCAAAAAAAAGTGAGTCGCATGGAAAATAATAATGTTTTTAGTTAAAACTGCATGCAGGTAAACTGTACTTTTAGCAAACTTCACTCTAGCTTATGTTTCTATTAGCTGGCGAGATTATCTTGCAGTGACGAGAAACTATTATATTATATTTCCCAATGGTAAAAGTTTAAGATAACACTAGTTAATGTGAATTGAGGGCCTCATCTACTGAAACAGATCAACATATGAATAGCCGGTGGTGGTTTATGGCCGGCGGGCACCACGGATGAGCGCCGCTTGGTCACAAGAGCAGAGAACCAGAAGGGGGGGCTAGAGCGCACAAGGGCACAAGGTAAGACACGTAGAAGGCCAAGGAAAAATATATATAACACCGCAGATTGGCAGTCTACAATTGTTCTAAAAACTAGCTAAGCAACTAGTCTAAACTCAAGCCACCGAGGACAGAGTTTGCAGGCAGTTGCTGAATTGTGCTACCAGAGCAGACGATTGGGGTGGAGTTATCATGACAGCTGCCGGCGATGGGAATACCCACCAACAGAGAACAAGGGGCACTAGCTAGGGGGGATGGCAGCGGAGAAGAAAGTATACCGGACAGGGTGAGGCTGCGGTGCGCCGGAGGTAGGAGCCGGCGGCGGCGCCTCGACTTCCCTTCGTCGGCGACTTCGATTCCACTTCCACGAGGCAATCGTGGGTCCAGATTCCAGAGGGGTTTTTCCTAGCCGCGCTTTATGGGCCGGTACTGACAGGACCTGAGCCGGGTATGATCCGCACACTTCCACTAGTACCAAAACTTACTTTTTTAGAGAAACTCTAGCTGATATTGCAAATCCGCCGGAATTCCGGCGGATTTAATGCCCCAGCTCGGCAACTATATGTACTGGCCACGACGGCAGGTGCGGGTCACATTCCGCACTCGCTCGGTCGCGAAACCCTAGCCGCCACCGCGACCTTATCCCATCTCCGGCGAGCGATTCATCGAGCTCGAGCTCCAGATCTGGCCGTGACCGCGAGGACGAGAGGACGCCGCGCCGGTGCTGCTTCGACGAGGCCGAGAACAAGGGCCGCCGGTCGGAGGGTGCGAAGAAGCGCGCGGCGCTCGAGTGGTGCAACCGCGACTTGTTGCCGCCGCCATTTCTGCGCGCGTACGTGCCGTCGTGGTTCCGCTCCTCTCGCCACGCTCCGGAGCCCCTCCGCAGGTACACGTATGCCGGCGAAGGCTCCTCTAGCCGTGCTCCTTCATCTCTTGCGTCCTCCGACGAGTGGAGCTCGCCCTCCCCTCCATGCGCCCAGTTCGTCGTGCAGGCCGATTACTCGCACGACTCCGACGAGGAGCGCCTCACGGTGGTGATGCTCATGTGCGAGTCCGAGCTCGACCGCGAACACGAGATCGTCCGTGAGCAGGAGTAGACTCGCCGCGTCGTGGAGCTCGTGAACCGCCGCACCGCGAGGGAGGAAGCGACGCGCGCCGGCATCGTGAAGTTGGAGCTGGACAACCTCATCGACATCACCAGTGAGTGATGTCCTCGCCTCGCTGGGTCAATAGCTCATGTGCGACATCTTTCCTTGGAATTGGACAGAACAAGACATAGCTGAGGGAAATGGCTACCATGCGAGGTTTCTTTGGTAGAAAATAGCCCATGGCCACATGGGCATTAAAACGGTCGTTAAGGACACATTTAGCTTAGTTCCAAGATTAGGTTAGACAGACCGGTCGGTTGGTACAGCCAGTCAAACAAACCGCTTCCGACCGAGCGCGCGCGTCACACGTACTGTAGCTTCCCCGACGGCGGCGGCGGACCTCACCCATCATTCTCGTCTTCAACGGCGGCGACAACGCAACATTCTTTGAGGCGGAAGCGATTTAGTTTGATGGCAAAGGTGGTGAGTGCCATTTGCAATCTAATTCCTCTCTCATTCTTCTCAAATCGAGATCTGAGCGTGCCCATTGATGCTAGATTGTGGAGGCCGGGTGTGCTGAACGAGGGGAACGAGATGGAGCTGCGAGAGGGGACTTCTAATCGGTATATCCCGCATCTCTAACACTTGATTTCTGTTTGGTTTGGCTCCTTGTTCGCTTCCGCTAGCTCACAGTGGCCGCCAAAAACAGGGGAGACGATGTTGCATGGCACACCTTCGAATTTTGCATCAAATTCTGTCCCTCTAGGGCTTTGTTAGTTGATGGCAGCACGCAGGTAATTGAGAGAGACACAGTTGTTAAATGGGAGGTGGAATTGAAAGATGTTGATCCCCAAGAGCTACAAAGCATGGAAGAGGAGGTGGTGAGGAATATGGTGGACAAAATTGGGGAGAGTGTGGTTTGGGGGCCAGAGCAAGAAGTTTCTTTGTTACGATTTGATGATTGGAAAGGTGAGTATGTTAGGATTGAGACATGGGAACAGATGGTTGATGAAATCGATGAGCGAGACATCTATGTTTCTTTTTCTTCTATGAATGATCTGTGTTTGTAAAAGGACAAGATTTTACCATGAAAGAACAGTGAAATGAGGGCTGCCAACTAGCAATGGTGCGGGAGGGAGTCAATAACAAGCGTGTTGACGTCTCATATAGTGTACGACTTGTGATTAACTAATACCATATTCGAGGAACCTCCATCAGGATATATCTTAGACCGTGCTTGTAGAACCCTCGGTCAAGATCTCCATGGATATACTAAAGTAGACACAAAACATGTAAGCACACTATAGAACAACTAAGTAGCAAATCATTTCCTGTGAACCGAATATGGTATTATCATACTCTCTGTTGTGCTTAGATTTGGAGCAATAAAGATCAGAAAAATATAGCAAACTTAAATGTGAGAAAATTAACTTGGCAACAGCCACAAGACGTAGTTCTATTTTTAGCACTTTTGTCTCTCTAATGATATTATATTGAGTTGTATAACAATAATTTCGCATGTTTACTATTAAGAACACAATTATGTGGTTATTAGATATAATAGTTTTTAAAATTTATGATTATTTTCTTATCAATTAATAAAATATTTGATATTTAGTTACAAAGATTTGAAAAAATGTAAAAATGTTTAATACAAATTGGTTTCTAACTCAATTTAGGTTTACATAAAAGTCATAAATGGATAATTCCTCTAATATTTCATAATACTATAAGATTACTAAATACTATAAGGACCAGACTATCCGGCGGCACTGCATCAGCGTGTTTCGGTGCAGCGTCTGTTGTGCTGATAAACCTGGCTAGCTCTACAACGCACTTCCGCTGAACCACTCAGACCAAAACAAGCGAACACAGAAAAGCAAACAATTTGTAGATCACGAACTGGCTCTGCAGTAGGAACATATACAAGCAACCACAAAAGCTGCTACCCATAGAAAATCACATGTGAATGCATCCAAAAAGATGGTACAAAGTACATACATCTTCATCCGTTTTACACACAATAGTGAAACATATGATACTTATAAAAGAGCAATTGTCAGAGTATCCAAGTAGCAATACCAAATTGATTAGTCAAATTATCATGTTATGTCATGTAACGATTATCACATTAAATAGTCACAATTATCATGTTATCTATGTACTTATAAAAAGCAATTGCCAGTTTATCTTCGTAGCAACTACCGGATTAGTTAGTCACAACAATCATGTTGTTTACGAGGCAATTATCAGATTATCCAAATATAGTTACCAAATTAATTAGTCGCAACTACCAGTTATCTATGTGGCTAGTATCATGTTGTTTGTAAAAAACCAATTACCAGATCATCCCAGTAGCAGTTCCCAGATTAATCATTCATAGTCACCGGGCTGCATATGTAGAAAATACCATGTTAATCCCAATAAAATCTTTTAGATTATACATCCTAAATTACCAGATTACATAGATGTGATTACCAGACGATTGGCTGCTCCAGTTGTACCGCGCCTTTGTGCTCGTGAACATCTGTCGCCGGGATGTCGACAACCCGCATAGCAGTCCTCGTCGCCCTAGCGTGGTGGTACAAGCACACACATCGTATATGCGCATGTGAGTAAAGCTAAGAAGGCTTCCTAGCAGCTCGATCAATAGTACTTATGGCACACCTAATGGAGAGAGTAGGTGTGAGGTGGAAGAAGTAGGCATGGGAGAACGCACGACATCTGAAGCTAGCAGGGTAGCTGTACGAGCTATGAACGAGAGCAATGGTGGCGTGCGGAGCTAGGAGAAATCTCATGGCGTGGTTGATGCCTCTTTGTGAGCAGAGCAAGGTTGGTGACCAAGCCGTCCAGGTCGAGCACTCGAGGCAGAGGAGGTAAGTGGAAACCTCACCCCTGCGTGCGACGAAAATGGCAAGCTCTAGCACAAGCGCGCGCACACACACCGGTCAACGACGCACAGCAGGACAACGGAGCAGCGGGCGCTCACCATATGCATGTGGAGCTCGTCCAACAGTGACGACATGGAGGAGGTTGCGAGCCTGCGACCATGAACACCCATGCCGGGGCCATTAGCACCAGCCTCGCGAGCACATCCGCATCAGCGCGAGCGCTGCCTCCCGCCGCATCCATCGCGGACAGCGCCGGCTGAAAGGTCACTGAACACGACCTGGAGCCGCGTCTGTACGTTCCGTCGCCGCGCACCCAGCAGCCGCACGTCGAACCGCGCCGAGTAACTCTGCTCTGACCGCTCCCCAGCAACCCGCTCTGACCGCTCCGGCGCCGCGCCCAGAAGCTGCGAGTTAGACCGCTCCGCCGCTGCTGCGACCAGCAGCTGCGCCTCTATCTCCCCTAGCAGGCCTTGCTCGCGTGACATCGCCTCCTTCTCGGCGAGGTCCTCGCCTCCCGGAAGGCTCATCGCGACCTCATGGCGTGGTGGGGCTCTCCTGCGGCGGCCTCGACCTCCCGTCCTGGGGCTGCTCTGGCTGATGACAGCCGACGCGTCCTCTTCGTAACCTCCGGTTGGGAACTCGACGCAACATATGGTGGCCATACAGGACAGAACGGGTGAGGGGATAAGGTTAGATGAGCTGATAAAGAGAGAGATGTCTAATCGTACGGTTAGTCCGCACAGGAGAGACCGCTATGCCCGCCTATTATTATCTTTCCCTTAATTAAATAGATAATTCTTATAATATTTGCTCATACAAAATTGTTGATGGATGGTGCTATGATTGTTACTGTGTACTAAAATAAATTTTAACATAATAAAAAGCAAATCCTACAAACTACGATCAACGAATTAAATTGCTCAAAATATTTTTATTATTACATATACCCACCTTTTTTACAATATATAATCACAAAAGGATGAACAACTGAAGTTTGTAAGACAACAAAATTATGCATCAAACAGAGTTGGATCTTTACACTAGAAAAAAGAGGGAAGGTTTTGCATTGCTGTTGCCGGTATTAATAGAGCCGAACCACTATGGCATGCTTGATGATAGGCGAGACAGTGAACTCATCCAAAATACCTAATGCCACCCCCATGAACCATTGTGAGCCTGCAACGAAGCAATGCCCACATGCATTCAATGATACCCTCGTACAGGTTGGTTTGGTGGAGCACTTTGTTGTCATGTTGATGGTACACTTTCTCAACGTTATAGACAGAGTAGACAATGTGCCTGCTAGGGTTCTCGGCATGTAGAACGGATGCCACCGGGATCCAGGAAGAAGGATAGGGCATCAACAAGGTGATCACTGGGCACCAATACCTTTTAAGTACGGGCACCAGTGCACCAAAGCCCTCTTGCCACCACGGCCACTTAGTGGGATTGACACCACGCAACAAGTACATAAGGTTGCACCATAGCAATTCATCACTTTTTCCCTGACGCTCAAATAATACTTCAGGCATGAACCCTCGTCGCAACGGTTACGCTGGGCTAAACCATATAAAGGACAATAACAAAATATATATAGCAATTTTATCATCTATTGGATGTAGTCCTCATCATCAAATGTGTTCTCATAGAAGAACATAACGACTGCCTCGTTCCGGTCCAACCTCCGCGCATGCATCCATGTTACTTATGTTCCCTGTGACTGGCCGCTTACGTGCTTGACACATAAGGTAATTAACCTAACATCCCACTTACATCCCTATAGTTCAGATTGATAGAAGATACCTACCTAACATTTTATGAGTAGAGAGCTAAGGGTTGATATTTTTTTTCTCGAGGTTAATCCCATTGCTCACCTACCCTCTTGTTTTAGCAATTTGGCTAGCAAATGAAACTTAATTAGCTATTATTTTTCCTATTATATTTGTTAACTGTGTAATTGAGCTAGTGTTATTATATCTCAATATTCCCATTATGCAATTCAAACGTCTGTTGTTACAAACAATACTGATAAATTATAACACTGTGTTTATGAAGAATATGATACTTCCAAAGTTTTAGGTTGGAACATTTTATTAAAGTACACAAAATATATAAGGATCAAATTAACTAGTGGTGCCGCATACTAGCAGTTTCGTGGGGGGCGTCAAACCGGCTAATACGGCCAAGAACACGCATGTTGTGGGCTCTCCTGAAAAGCCAATGTAGGAGGAAGATTGGCAGGAAAGTAGGTGCGGTAGGCGGGAGATTTGGTGAGATAGCAGCGTATGCATGTAATGGAATCGAATTGAAAAATCATGAGAAGCTAGCAGGGGCAGGGCATCCAATGAATCGAATAAAAATCACCACACAGTCTATGTAGCGCATGTAATGAATAAAGAACACCACAAGCTGTTAGTGCACTCACATCTACAAATTTTAGAAACAAAACTGCCACTCTCCAAAACAGCGTCCTTACGCATGTGCGTTCTTTTTGCAATGATTTACGTTCGGTGAGAAGTTCTAAAAACAAATGCCTGGTTTTTTTAAATTGGCTTTAACGTTCTGTTGTGTGGTTACCAAGAAAAACACAAGTTTATAATACATCTACCAGGTTGTTTAAAAATCCTTGTCAAGATTTATGATACAACTGTTTCATTTGCACAACGATTGTCTTGATAAGGTTGATTTGTTTGTCGAAAGCAATTCTTTTATACAATTAGGGTTTCTTAAAAGTAGCTACCACTTTCTTTTCAATAGATGGGCTGGTTTGGTTTATGATTTGTAAAACTCAAATGTTTGTTGTTACAAACAACATAAAAAAGTAACTCTATTTTCTTGAAGATTGTGATACTTTCCATGTTTCAATTCCCTGTAAATGTAATCTATACTTAATAATAAAGGACGGATTGTTTCTCCCGATCCAACACTTTTCTGGACTGTTTTGTCCCTATCAGTTGGGAAAAATTATACCCTTTACCACAGCCGAGCTAACTGCACGGTTTGATTTTTTAAACGGCAAGGCGAAACGACCTGGAGCAGATCACTAAAAATTCCCCACGGCCTGTGCGTCTCCCCCGAATCCCATGGCCATAGCGGCCGCCATGGCAGCTGCTAGCGTGTGGATGCCTCTCCTCTCCGTCACCGCCATAGGTGTGAATCCATCCCCTCAGGTTCACCTTCTACTGCAGCGCCGACGAGCTAACCAAAAATGTGGAGGAGCTTGAACCGGCGAGGTGCTTGAGCACCACCGGCCATGGTCACGGCGGCCGCCATGGAAGCTCCCAGCGTGTGGATGCCTCTCCTCTCCGTTCTGACGAAATTGATGTATACATCATCAGCTTTTGTTTTTCTCCCGTCAGTTCAGTCGCATTGCAGTCTTGGCTCTGTCCGCCTCCGGTTCAAGCACGCCAACAGCCTGACTCTGAATCTGCGGTATGACTGCCAAGACAGTGCCCTCAGGCGCGACTTCCCTGCATCGGCACCGATGGCCTACGGCCAGCACAAGACACTTCGGCTGCAGGGCAGCTGGGGACTCACGCTGCAGCAGCGACAGCGAGTCCGGCCTTTCCTGCTGCTTCCGCCCTGCTCTGTCGTGGTCAGCTCATGCACAGGGTTTGATTTGCCTTGAATTTGTGCTAATTATTAGGTTGGTATCTTACCGTACAAAAAGGCCAATTGGTACTTCTGAAGCTACGATGTGGTTGGAACTTCTAACAAATTGCATAGCAAATGCTTATTCGATAGCCGCCGTCGCAGTCCGTGAGATTGACGAGTGAAAAGCAGACTGGTGGTGCAGATAGTCATCTCATAGACACCGTTCGAGTTTGAGAGGGTTGTGTGCAACGATTCTGTGAGAGATTGAGCCATTGAGGCTTTGCTAAGAGCTCGTGTGTGACTGACAGGGAATAGACAACAGAGAGATAGTGAGAGAACGCGAGTGTAGATATCTGGATCAAGAGATTGTACTGTTGAATTCATCTGAATTTCGGCTTTTTTATCGGATCTGGATTTCGGTTGCCGGCCAGCTTTTGCGCGAGGTAGGATTGCTGCCATTGTGGCATGGGCCGGGCCACATGTGCGTCCAGGCCCGGGGTGCCGAAGACAAACGGGGCCCCAGTTGTTTTGACTGTCACGTGGAATCAAATCTGGTACAACTCATTAGTACATTATACCTGTCATCACCGGTTTATATACAATCGCAAATTGTGTGGAGTATGAGCAAGCCTACTTGGGAATCAAGAAGCATCAATCAAACGAGAGGGAATCGTGGGAACAAATTAAATATGATCTGTGTGGGCTGAGTGAATATATGATGCCTAATTAAACATGAGACTGTGGGCTAGTTAATCTCGGCCGCTAACATGTCAGTGTGCTGCTGCGAAGGGATGGGGCAGAGGGAAATGCAGAGTCAAATGATGAGGGAACTCTCAGAGAGGTGGTGGTTTGAGCAGAGAGAGAGAGACAGTCTACTATGTAGCTGATAGCAACAATAGGCTCGAGTTTTGATCAGCACAAAGGAAAATGCTAATACAGCTCTTGTCGGGCAAAACAAACGTTAGACCTTTTTTGCTATATTTCACTCATCTTGCTCCAAATATTAGGTTAAATAAAAAAAATCAATGAACTATAAACATAAATAAAAATTAAGGCGGAAAGACGAACTGAGACTAGGGTTACAAGGGGCGAAGCCAGGAAAAAAGTTCATTGGTGTCATTGCTTTGAATTTACCGGTGTCATTTCGAATCTCTAAGAGTATTGCTTCACAGACAAAGGAGAATTGTAAAATTCCATCGGTGTCATTTGACACCAATGAATACATGCTAGCTCCACCCCTGGTTACAAACCGACTGACTTTGGGGTAACATTTGTTCATGCCGACATTTTTTATCAATTTTTTTAACCTCGGTGCAACGCACTGGCATTTGTGCTAGTCAATACTTAAACTATCACACACTAACAACGGTTTATGAAATAATTTGTCCCACTTTAATGTATTATAGTGTGTTTATATATGGTCATGCCTATTTTAGTATCTATAAATATCTGATAATCGAGATGGTTCTACAACGCACAAGTCTAACGGATATATCTTAATTCTCACAAATAGGGGATTCTACGGTGTATGGAGTGTAGACAACATGTTTGTTCTTGAATATTAATTTCCTGTTGCCTCCCAAGTTCGCATTGCCAGATGGATTCTTTCATGGAAAAATTAGGCTTTGTTGCTTGCTTAACTTTACAAACAGCCAATGTTATCTATTTTAGCAAACGAACCACAAAAACATTAGCCAAATAACTAACCACTCAAAATCGCCGTTCTTACGCGCCACATACCACGGCACCAAAATCCACCGGTACCCTGTGTACCATGACGTCTAATTGGCTACCGCGACAAAATGCTGCCGCGATAGCTCATTCGCGGCGTAACCAAGTTTTGTCAGTTCTTCTCGCTTATGCCTCCCCAAAAATCCATCGGGTATGGAGTTATTTTTGTAGTGAAGTCTGACTAGACAAATGCATTGTACATAGAACTAACTGAAAATTCACCATTCCCACGTAAGTTTCAGCGGAATTCATTAGACCGAGGTGCTAACTTGTAAACATCGGTGAACCCTCCTGGTTAACCCACAACATAATGGTACTGTGAATTTCTTATTCCTGGCTTTGATGCCATACAGTGTAGCACAAAGCTACTATTGTGACCCGATCTTCATAAATTCGAGATGATTTGGGGGAGGAAATGAAGAACACGCATGTGGAAATGGAAGATACAAATGCACACCTAACCCAATTAGGTTTGCTCCTGCTGGTCTGAACCACCAACACAATAGAATCCACTTGGAAGAGACACAAATATAGAGATCCAAGTAGAAAAGATTGACAATGAGCAGCAAGAATCTTCTTGTGAAAAGAATGCTAAGGAATAGAGATCCCAAGTTAGAAAGAGCGCTCAAACAAGGGGAGGCTGTGATCATCTCATAGATTAGATATAAGAGGCCTTGTTACCCGCAGGTCTTCTCCATGAGGGGAGGTCATGGATCTACAACTCATATCATATTCAATTCTAATATAGTTTGCTAAGGAGGGGGTAGGTTCCTATTTAAACTCTAGCCTCAAAGGGATAGGTGCCTATTTACAGTCATGGATCCACAATTCATATCATTGTACGAGAGAAATACTTGAGCACTCGAGTGAACTACGAAACTATTCATTCAACTAGGAAGGGCGAGCTAAATGCTCTAGAAATGTTGTGTAGTTAATGGGTATCTGAACAACCATATTCTAGGAGCACGTACTAGGATGCCTTAGACTCATGCATAGTTGAACCCTCTCAATCAAGATATATACATATAGTACAATTAAGAAGCACAAATTATTGTACAGGTCATAAGTTTTTTATCATATTTTCATGTCTCTTTTTAGATCTGGACTAAATTAAATTCAGTAAAATGTTTCAAAATAAAATATAATATGAAAGACAAACACAAAGTCGCTCACATGAAGGAGAGTTGTAGTTTAGCATTATTGTATTTGAAATGGTAGGAATAATGACTTGCATAAAAGTAATACTTAAATTTACTATTATCAGTGCAGGTACGTGATTAATATTGTTAGATACAATTGAAAATCATAGCTAATTTTTATAGTAGAGTTTGTATCATTTAGCGAAATTGTTTAACACGTAAAGAAAAGTAAATATGGATAGTATAAATTGGTTTATGTCCCAAAGTAATCGATAAACATAACAATTAACTCTATTGTTGATCCTTTAAACCGTTCATCTCTACAACATTATTCTAAACATTGTGGACGCCATGTTTAACATTCTTAGTGGTTTAATGGGGAAAAAAAGTAAAGCAACGATGAAAGAATTTGTTATATTTCAGCATATTATAAGTAATCGTCTGATAACTTTGTATCTTAATAAGCAAGGTGAGATGAGAGAAAAATAGTATATTGCTAACCTTAATATGAAAACCGCTTTGATTTGTCAGCCTTTGTAGTATTTCACATCTAAATACAATTTCAACTATTTAGATTTTTAATTATTTGGTTTTATATTTAAATTTATTATGTTTTTAACTAAACATCCATTATGAAAAATTTCATTGTTGCGCTTGTATTACCGAAACTCTTGAAAATGTCAAAGTTTATATGTTCGACTGAACCATTTTCACTATTCTTCAAGTGGAGCTGTTTTTACACAATTGAAGTCATCATTATGCGAGGATGATGTCTCATGCCTGTAGAGGTGAAATGTCAACTTTTTTATTTCTTCCGGGGAATACTCAAGATTTTATTACTTAGTCACAGGATTGCAATCAATTAGCACAAGCTGTGATATAGCATCTGGAGTGTGATGTACCCAACAAGCCATACTCCCTCTGGTTGGATCCAAGTTTGCTAGAATATCAACAATGTCAATTGTTGCCTCTAACGAACTGGTGTGTGTTGCCGACCTATGCCCCCGTCTCATTGTCTTTATTTTGCATGTACAAGCTATTTTAGAAAGCATTTCGTCATGCCTCTTTATGTTTGATAGCAGTTTACGAGTGTACTGTAACGGTAATACACGCACTTGCCGTGGTTTGTTTGGTACGGGTTGTCTCGCCGAGCTCGTCTGTGAGCTCGGACCTGAGGTCGATATTGCTTGATCAAGAGACATGAGAAACTAGTATCTCTTCGTTCGAAAAATGTTGTTGTAGATTTGTCTAGTTAGCATGTACATGTGAATTTAGGAGAATTTGCGACAACAGAAGGGCGGTGAAGTGTGCTCCTTTCCTCACGCGACCTTTGAAAATACGGTTACTTCACTGAGTACTAAGCAACCCCACGAGAAGATCCCTAAAACCCTACAGGTCGCTCTTGTCGGTCTGAAATGTGTTGTCACAAACCATGCGCCGACATGAATGAAATGCGCGTAGAGTGCAGCTGGACGATCGATGGCAGCTGGACCACGCTACAGAATCCATAATCGATCAGGATGACTAGCTACGGTTATGTACATGCTGAAGCTCAAGATTCGTCGCCGGTGCATGCATGCGGCGTCAATATTTAGCGTTGGCATCGGGGAAAATCGTCGATGCTTAGAGCCAGTACAGGTATAGGTTAGGCCTCTGTGATTACAGCGTCAGTTCAGTTCAAAACTCCCTCCTTGTTTTGCGTCTAATCAGCGTCAGATCAGAAGGACGTCCTGGCCAGATTGGATAAACTTAGGCCCTTGGTTTTGCTGTTTGCTTCAACTAGTAAAGTTTTAGGAAAACAACTTGTTAAAACGATCTTATATTTTGAAACAGAGGTAATATGTCGCTATCCTTGTAAGTCTTCTGTTTTGGTACATTCTTCTAAACATATCCACGTCAAGATTACTCTATACCTCTTCACAAGCATAGATTTAGACTTTGAGTTAGGATGATTTTATAAAATAAATAGAAAATTAACCACTCTTCCATTCCATAGCTAGAACAGCTCATCGCAGCTTCCTTCATCCTTTTTAAGAAAGCGCTAGTAGCTTGCGATCGTCTTGTCTAAAACCTATAGTATTAGATCGAAGTTGCATAGTCTTAGCTAGAGGGAAAACATAGTCATAAAAATATTAATACATTTCTCCCATGAAGTGATTGTGCCTTTAGGCAAAGCTAATAACCAATCTTTTACTTTTCCTCTACGTGAAAAAGGAAATAAGCGTAGTTTTACCACATCGGGGTAACATCTTTTATACGCATCATATCGCATATTTCAGTGAATATGTTTAAGTGTAAACCTGAATCATCAGCAGCTGAGCCTCCAAATTGGTTATGTTGAACCAAACTCAAAAGTTTAGGCTTAATATCGTTTTTCGCTGTAACAGCGGGCTGGGCAATAGGTGCACGGATAAAATCATCATTGGGAGTAGCATACTCCCGAAGCATTTTTGTGCCATGATACTTATTATTTTGGTCTTTTTAGATTGAGAAAAACAGTTAAACAAGTAACTAATATTTTTGGGTTTTCAAATAGCTAACAAAGCGCAAACTAATAACAAAAATTAAAACTAAAACAAAATCAATTTTTGAAATAAGATCTCTAATAATCTCACTGGGGTAGTGAAATTGCTTACCCAGCAACGGCCCAGAAAAAGGGTTGATACCTTCAATCCAGCAGTATAGTAGATTTTTCCCTAAAAAAGACCTAGGTTTATCGAACCTTGGGAACCACTTTCTAAACGGAATTGAGAAATGTCTAGAAGACTTAGATTTGTTTTTCGTTTACCGTTTACCGGACATTTCCAATATACTTTGTATCTTTTTGTTGTTTTGAGTGGATGGAGATAGGAAAAGGTTGAAAATTCACCCGCAGCTATGCATTCATATGGGATAAAGATAAAGTTAAGCACATTTATGTGTAAAATGATCTAATAGTGATCAGAGTTGTGGGAAGTACATACTTAGCTACTAGAGTCCCTGAAACCACAGGTAACAAAAGTATCTACACCCTGAAACCATGGGTCACAACGAGTATTAAGTAAAACAGAGCAAAGCCTTATGATTGGTGATGTCGTTGTAGATCCCAAGAAGATCACTAAGAAAATATTGTAATCCCCCTTCTATCACTCGGGTTTCACGCATCAGGTGTCGTTCTCCACTCATCTCACCTCACACGGTCACACCTGGATCAATGTGCATGGTCTTGGGTACCTACAAGTCCTAGGATTGAGGTAGGGACAAATACACAAGATAACAAAGCTCCTATTCAATCACTACACAATATTCCCATGTAATTTAGATGCACATAATTGCTGCGAGGTTTCACCTCAACCCACAGTCCATGAGGACTACTCACTCATAATAATAACATCAAGGATAGAAATTATTG
Source organism: Avena eriantha (assembly GCA_910589775.1). Classification (NCBI taxonomy): domain Eukaryota; kingdom Viridiplantae; phylum Streptophyta; class Magnoliopsida; order Poales; family Poaceae; genus Avena; species Avena eriantha. Next base: position 8,633,564 of record OU342743.1, read on the forward strand.
AAGAAATACTTAGATTGAAAAATATTCTTACAATGGTCACCAATTCGTAAGGACATCTATTACAAGATGATAGCTATGGCTACGAAGGAGAATGGAGATGGAGAGGATGAACTATGGTAGTGGTGGTGGTGGTGGTGGTGTGGATCTCCTTCGGTGTGTAATGGATGAGATCTAGGGATGACGACTCTGTTCTGCGGTGGCTCTCGTCTCGAATGATTTTTGACTTAATGAAGGCTACATGGAGTACGGGCGGACAGTCGCCCGTACCGATGCTCGTTATGTCTCCTAGAACCGCCTTTTCATCCCTGGTTGACTTGGTTGTGTTGGCAACAACATATTATTTAATAATTTCTCTTGATTTTCCTATAAAAGCATGATTTTCTGCACATCATAAATCAACAGAAAGATTTTTCATATCTTTGCAATAATTAGTCATTAGTAGTAAGGCTACAGAGATATTTAATAAATGTTTTGACTTAAAATATGATTTGAATGCAGATAAAGATGGCTATTTTCATAGCCGTCAGTCAATAAAGCTATATTTTTTATACATGTTATTGATGTGTACCTTACTAGTCCTCGCCGTAGTGCCTGAGTATTTGATACTGGTTCGGTTGCTAATATCTGTATCTTGAAACAAGGACTATAGAAAAAAAAAGAGTAGCAAGAGATCGAGGTGACGATGCCCATTTGAAATATCTCAAAGGTATGTGAACGCCCTCGCCGTGATACATCTATGTCTATCTTTGGGATTAGTTTTGAACCTCAATATTGTTATTTGATGCTTACGTTAAGCATGCACATTATATACGCATCTTGATTATTGTGAGATGGTTATTCGTTTAAATCCGAGAATAAAGGTTGCTATATTTATATTAGTAATATTTTTTATGGTCACGCACCCATTGTGAATGGTTTATTATTGATGAATCCCGAGTAGTAGTGATAAACATATCCATAATTTTAATGCCAAAAGATACAAAGTGATACACATACTTGTGGCACTACCATTGATATCACATTGGTGAAGCGCATGAAAAAGCTCCATTCTGATGGATTTCTAAAATCACTTGGCTTTGAATCATTTGAAACATCTGAATCATGCCTCATGGGCAAGATGACAAGAACACCTTTCTCCGTCACAATGGAACGGACAAGTGACTTGTTGGAAATAATACATATATCGATGTATGCATTCCAATTAACATTTTACAAGTGGTGTCTAGTATTCAACGATGATTTACGAGAATATTTACTTAATAAAACACATGTCTCAAACATTTAAAAAGTTCAAATAATTTTATAGTGAAGTAGAAAATCATCGTAGCAAAAAATCAAATTTCTATGATCTCGCCGTGGAGGTGAATATATAAGTTACGAGTCTCTTATGTATTAAAGAAATGTGGAATTGATTCAGAAATCACGCCACATGGAACATCACATTGTAATGGTGTGTCCGAATGTTGTAATCGTACTTTATTAGACATGGTGCGATCGATGATGTCTCTTTGCGATTTTTCACTATCATTTTGGGGTTATGCATTATTGACAGACGCATTCACTTTTAAAAAGGCACCATCTAAATTTGTTGAGACAACACCATATAAATTATGGTTTGGCAAGAAGACTAAGCTATAATTTCTTAATATTTGGGAATGCGGCGCTTATGTTAATAGGCCTAATAAGATCGAACCCAAAGCAAAAAAGTGGGTCTTCATAGAATACCCTAAATAAACAATTATATATACCTTATATGATAGATCCGAAGGAAGATCTTTGTGGCTAAGAATGGATCATTTATAGAGGAGTTTCTCTTAAAAGAAGTGTGTGGGAGGAAAGTAGAGCTAGACGAGGTTGTCGAACCTTCTCTCGAATTGGATAGTGGAGCAGCGTAGCTAATGATCATGATCATGAAACTTTGAATGATTATTCTGTTGAAGATTGCTAATTAACTAGGACACGTACTACTGCGGAATGGTACTCATGAATGACATGTTGTTTGACAACGATGAACTTACAAACTATGAGGAAGCGATGACGAGCCGAACTCTGTGAAATGGCTAGACACCATGAAATCAAAAATTGGATCCATGTGTGAAAACCATGTACGAACTTTGGTTGACTTACCTAATGACCATGAGGGCATAGAGAAAAATAGATATTTAAGAAGAAAAGTGAGGCTGGTGGTAATGTGACTGTCCATAAAACAGGACTTGTCATAGCCAATCCCAAGATCACACACACAATAAGTCCAAGCATATCAAACGCTGTTTTCAAACAATTTATGGATATGTCAAGTAAGGTGACATAAAGATTTGTATAGTACATACGGATCTAAATATTGAAGATCCATTGACTAAATCTCTTCCGCAAGCAAAACATGATCATCACCAAGAGTCCATGAGTGTTATATTTACACTAATCTAAACTAATTATTGACTCTAGTGTAAGCAGGTGACTGTTGGAAATATTCCCCCGGAGGCGATAATAAAGTTCATGTTATCATATTTCGTATTCATGATAAATGTTTATTATAATTGTTTAGCCAGAAACAAAGTAGATGTGTGGTTACATGAACAACATTGTCTCCCTAGTAATCCTCTACTAGATTAGCTCGTTGATTGAATGATTGTTAAGGTTTCCTAACCATAGACATGTGTTGTGAATTAATAACAAGGTCATTTCAAGAATGATGTGATGGAGAGACCAAACCTTAATATAGAAATTTGATAATTTTGCTAAGTTAAAATTGCCAAAGAAATTTCATGTCAAGTATCACGTTTCTTAGACCATGAGATCATGTTACTAACTAGCACCGGAAGAATACTTTAGGGACATCAACTATCACTTCATAACCGGATGATCAAAAAGGTGTTTTTAGTATCTCGAAAAGTACTTATTTAGTTGCATAGATCAAAGGCTTGATTTGTCGCCCCGTCATGCACGAACGGTCTTGCAGACATGCCGACCCATCCCGGCCGTGTGCAGACATGCACGAACGGTCTTGCAGCTAGCAGAGTAGCAAAATACTAAAAGTAGCTGAGGTAGAGGAAGGACATGTGCGTGAACCGACCTGAAGCCGCAGCCGTCGGCAGGGGGCTCGAGATGTGGCCGCGGCGCACCGCCCCGAGGTCGGAGATGCGGCGGGACGGCGGAGATGCGCGGGCTCGGCGCTCCGGCGGCCACCACACAGGTGTCGCAGCAGGGTAGACCGTCGCTAGGTCGCTGTTGTATGGCGGCGGGCCGCAGAGCTAGGTCAGGGAGCTGGGACTATGAGTGAAATCAAGAGGAGAAAGAGGAAACCAAGAGATAGAAGCAATATAATACGGCGGTCACATGGGCCCGTGCGTGTCTTCATGGGCTTTAGAGCATAGGTAATTACAAACTTCCGTCTATACGAGTCTATTCGGTCTTTTCCTAGTGCTAACCCAGCAACCCCAAGTAAATTCGGTCTTTCCATTCCCAAGACCGATCTACTAACCCAAGACCGATTTTTTGGTCTTTTCGGGTTTGGTCCGGTCTTTTCGTGTTCGGTCTTTGGTTTTTTATGTCCGGCCTGAGTGAAGACCATATGCTAGCTATTATGTTTTAAAAAAACCACGGGATTTTTTTAATAATATATTTTTTATTGATTTTGAAATACAATACGTGAATTTAGAAATTTGTAAATCTACCACATTGTCAAACCGGATGGACCAGTTGGTTCCGACTGACCCATTAGTTGTCGGCCACACCAATTGACCGCGTGTCGGGTCAGCACCATCACGTAGGTTAATCCCACTACATTAGATGTGGCCAAACCGACTGGCCCAATCAGGTTGGGCCAAACTGACAATGTGCTAGGTTTAAAAAAATTATTTTCATGTATTATATTTATAATCAATAAAAAAATGAATTATTTAAAAAATAGACAAAAAACCATGCGTGAAAACAAGGATAAAAAAATAAAAAAACGCCCGAGCTGACTGCCCGAGAACCTTCAGCCACTAACTGGGCCGGCCGACGAAAAGCGAGCGAGCGGATGGTTTTCCGAGGTAGCTGCCGGTCCATGTCCGGGGAACTTCATGCCGTCGCGAGGGCATGTCTTTGTTTCCACCATGCGGTCTTAAATTCCACGTCCAGGAAGTCTTCTCGTTTATGCCTAGAAGATAGTAATATTAGGCCGGTTCATCCAACCATCTTGTACTTAGTACCCATGACACAGAGCAAGCGAAGCAACCGAACGAGGCATAAATTAATCCCTGGTGTCAACAAGGCATAAACGAGCGTGTTTTGCAGATGCAAGGGCCGGGATTCAATCCATGCGTGAGAGATTACCCAATATTGGTTCGGGTGGAGCACATGGATCCACCAAATCCACACTTGGATCTATTCCATTCCAGACAGGGATTCAATCTCAAGCAACCGAACGAGGCCTCATGCGCTTTTTTTCCATGTCCAAGAAACTTCATGCGGTCTTAAATCCCAAATGTTTGACATTCCATTTTCTTTTATTTCCAGGGATTTTTTACAAGAGCAAGGACTTTCAGGCCTGTTGTGTCCGGGCTACGACCGGCCGCAAAACTAGGCTAGACCGTACCATGTTCGAACTGGTCCGACCGGATGCGAGCGCTGGCCGCGCACCCTCTAGCGCAACGACCTATCAGGATCGACGCGTCCGGTGCAATCCATCGGTCCACCAAATTTGGTTTTCGATGCGGCTGCGTGGACACGGACAGACGGAGCGTGTGTCCACCCCCAATGACCTCGAGCCCGCATGGCAACGACCTAGACGAGGCAGACTGACCGACGGCAGCAGCGACCCAGCCGTGGGAATTCTACGGCAGCATCCCCTCCTTCTCCGACAACGAGGAGGAGGAGGAGGAGGGCAACAATGTCGTCAAGCAGGAGGTGGAGGATGCCACCGACACAGGCGTCGGCCTCCTGCCCCCAAGTACCATGTCATCATGGCGGTGGAAGAGTATGCCAAATGGTTAGGGCTCCTCCACGTCGTCAAGCTGACATGGATGGTTACGGTGCACAACGCCGCCCTTCTCGCCGCATGCGCCACCACGTGCCCCAGAGTACGGGCAGATGGTGTTATCGCCACCACCTCCTGCGCCTCATCATGAGTTGCCAATGTTTCCTATATGTAAATTATGCATGAACCAATGAAAATCTAACCTAATTTTTTTGCGCAATTTAAATTTCATTTGAATTATCTTTCACACCGCGGATAGGATGGATCGCACTGCTAGGCTACTAGCCATACAGATTGGACCGTGATCCAAATTCTGTCCATGGACCGAATCGAACGATTTGCATCGCCGATTTGGATTGGCCGGCTGGACATGCCCTTACATCGGGCCGGCCTGTTTCAATAACTGTTACTTTGTGGCCATTCCCCACCGACACAAAAACTTGACCAGACCAGTATGGCACTCGATACAGAACTTATACATAAATCATCAAATTTCTGAATCCACATGAACCACTGATGCAACTTCAATAAATACTAGTATTTGCAAATGTTTACACATATATCCACTTTTACACGTGAGAGAGGAAGAGTTGTACACGTAAGGACAGGTTGACTAACTTTTGACCTACCGGGAAAGAATAATAATCCATGACCTAACGAAATCTCACATGAGTGGAAACGACGGGCGGATGGCCATGCCGCAGATCCCCTCCGGCTTGCCTACAATGTCCTTCTTCATCCTCAGATACCCTTTGTCGCCCCACTTCTCACCCCATGAATTCTTGACGATCCAATACCTCTCTCCAGTCTGCTCGTCCTGCCCATACCCGACAACGGTGACACCATGGTTCAGCTTTGTGCCGCATGGCCCGTTGTAGATGCCATTTGAGTAGTGCTGGAAGTTGGCCCCGCCGGCCTCGATTGAAACCGCTACAGGCTGCATGGCCACCGCATTGGTCAGCGATGCCTCGCTTCGAGTCGCCACCCGCTGGAAGCCCGAGATGGAGGCCGCGTGATGCGCCAGCTTCGTGGTGTCGCATGCGTCATCCTTCGCCGTGTATGGGTAGTCGTCCTCGGTGGCGATTCCACCATTTGAGGTGATCCACTGCAGCGCGTGGTAGCTCACACCGCCATCACAACCGCTGTCCAGTGTATCGCAGTCCACCAGCTCCTGCTCCGATAGCGAGGCAAGCTTCCCTGTCTTGATCTGGTGGATCCCTTCCACCACGGCTACGGTCGAGAAAGCCCAGCACGATCCTGTGGGACATGACATTAATTAATAATTTATTTTAGGAGTTTTTTGTACTCCAACAAAGGAATTCCTCAACATGCGACTATTTTAAAGTGTTCTAACATACATCACATGATTGACTCACTGTCGGGTGTCTACTTACTATCACAACCCCCCAATTCTTTGACATTCATGCTACTCTTTGGTGATATTAACATAAGAAGTCGCATACTCCTCAACATGCGGTCCATATCTTTTTTGCTAACACACCTCTCACTTCTACACCGTCTCGCGTTTCTACCGCCAAAGAAACATTCACTATTTTCTCAAATACATAACAATTAATTTGAGATTCCAAACAAAATATCCATGTTTATTTCTAAACATTTTTATAAGTAAATTTTAAAATATATCTAAACATATTTATAAGCATTTCAGAATGAATAAAGAGTATAAAAATAAAATTGCTAATATTTTAGGATGGCTAGATTATCAAGTTGTTGCAACATGGAGTCCACATATGCTACTCCCTCCATTCACTATTGTAAGACTTATTAGCTTTTTGTTGGAAATGGATATATCTAGACATGTTTTATTGTTTAGGTTCATCATTTTAATCCGAATCTACTCTACATTAAAATATCTAGAAGACTTTACATTAGTGAACGGATGGAGTACATATCTACATGACCCAGTCCAATACAACTCTCTATCATGCTAGTTGGTTAACCTAACACTATGCATGAAAGCTAAGCAAGTAATTATATACGGATAATGATGAAGTATTGCTTGCTAGCTAGGCAGCCACGACATATGCAAGCATGTGGATCGCAGAGAGCCATGTGTTTCCAGGGAGGTCACGAAATAATCAATTCGATATCTACCGATCGAAATCAATCCATGGAAAATATGGCAGCAATGGATGGTGACGGTCCACCAATCCGACCCATGTAGCGTGTACGTACCACACTGGCCCTGGTTCTTCACCGGCGTCACGGCGCCGCTCGCGCGCCAGTCCACGCTCGCCGGTGCTCCGGCCGACTCGTTCAGGTAAACCTGCAGCTGGCTGCCGCTGGCGTGGACGGGGCCGGCACGGGTGGTGATGATCGTGGCCGCGTCGTCGTCGGATGAGGAGAGCGGGGACGGTGGCGCGGTGTACATGGCCATGAACTCGTCGCTGGTGAGGTCGGTGTAGGCGGTCTCGCCGAGCTCGTAGGTGAGCCCGGCGCCGGCGTCGTCGTTGGTGGCCTCGATGTAGCGGATGTTGTGGGCGTAGACACGGAGCCGGTGGCGCTCCTCGGCGACCGTGGCGTAGGTTCTGTTGTGCTCCACCTTCCAGCGCTGGAACCTCCCCTCCATCATCCGCAGCCTCATCGGGTCGTCTTCCTCGGTGGCGAGGCGGGTGGTGGCCGAGGAGCCGTCGAGGAAGAGGACCATGAGGGCGAGGACGAGGCAGACGGAGAAGACGGAAGCCATGGCCGTGACCATGGCCGTGTGATGAGTGGTCGTTGGTTAGTTTAGCGGCTGTACGATAAACTCCGTTGTTTTTATAAAGGCACGCAATTATTGGATGAATGTGCAGGCGAATGTTCAGTGAATGATAGCGATCGATCGATTGGTGGTATATCTGTCAGTCATGTGCGTTAGGCTGCGTGGACAGAACGATCGATGGAGGTTAATTAGAGCATGACTAACAGCATCCGTGAAAGGGACAAACCCTTATAATAATCGTCAGTTTACGGGTTTAGGCGAAGAAACATCGTCGATAGCACCCGTAAGCGTTGCGATCTGTAAAATAAATGTATGGGTCGGCTTTAAAATCGCTCGTCGACCTGTAAAGGGTTGGGAGGCCGACCCGGACGCGACACGTACTCCACGGCTTGTTAGCGCGCGACTTCGTTTCAGCTCTTCCCCGTCCCGCCCAGCCGCAGCGGCCGCCGCCGATCTCCGCGCCCCCACCTTCTCCTGCAACACCATGGCCGAATCCCGGCGGCATGGACCTCAAATCGGCCCCGCTAACCTTTGGAGGCAATCCGCAGCAGCCACCCTCTCCGGCGTTGATCGTATCTTCGGGTGCTGGCGGAGGGCTTCCAACGAACGCCGACGTGGCGAAAATGGTTGGCGCCACCAGTGTGAAGAAGAGGAAGTGGGCGGGAACACACCTCGTCCTGCAACTAGGAGCTGGCCGGGCTATCGCGGCTGCCCCTGCGCCAGCCCCCGCCCCCGCGGCTGCCCCTACCACTGTGTCGGTGCCGGCGCCAAAGCCGAAGAGGGCGTCGCGCCTAAAATCGCAGTCGGTTGGGCCGGGGATGAAGCAGAAGAGACCGGTCCACCGCAGCGCCCTCCCACCGATCACTGCCTCTCTGGTGTCATCTTCCCCTGTTGCCGCCTCGCACGTGCTCGAGGAGATGCCGCAAAGGTATGTCAATTTGTACTCTGAGTCCAATGAATCCAAAATATATTTACTGTGACATTTATCTCTGATTTTAGCGATAATGGACATGTGGCGTTCATGGATCTCTTGAATGCGACGACTGTGAACACCCATGACCCCCCACTCGCTCCATTCGGCAACGAGGAAGAGGCTGATGCGGAGGAGGAATTTGCTCCGTTCATGGACCCCTTGCATGATTCTCCCTTGAACTGTTTGTGTATGAATTTGTTGTAAACTACTTTGTTGAATTGATGTAAAACTGTGAATTGTGCATCAAATGTTTGCATATTTCTGCATATTGCTTTTGTGCATAAAAATTTGTCTAGATTCCTCTTTTACATGCCAGGAACCATCTGGCGCACATCAGCGCCCTTACTCGTAACCTGTATTTTTTTATAGATTACGAGTAAGGGTGCTGATCTGCGCCAACGCCGTCAAACGGAAAAATCGCGAGTATAGGGGTATGTACTCGCATTTTACGGGTCGGACGTTTACGGGTGCTGTTAGTCATGCTCTTAGCATCTAAGAATTCCCCGGGATGGTGTCTACAAAGATGTTTAAAAAGATAAAAAGTTTTGCGACTCATCTTCACAACCACAATTTGTTTTGTAATTTTGTTTTACAAATCATGAGTTCATATATTAGAAAAAACTTATTTAGATTATTGTAGAAATTATTTATGGCCAAAATATATTTGTTAGAGTATTGTACGTACACGGTTATTGTGATAGTTTAGCATAGTTAGGATTCTAGCCTAACTTGTCTTGTACTCCAAGTTGATCTATGTAGGCTTATATATAATACGTACATGGTTATTGTGGTAGTTTAGGATAGTTAGGATTCTAGTCTAACTTGTCTTGTACTCCAAGTTGATCCATGTACGCTTAGACTCGCCCATGAGGCTCAATAATACATCCATCATATTCCGCCAGTCTCTCTCCCTCTCTATCCTTCTACAATATTGGCAAGCACTAGGCGTTAGCCAGCGATCGCTACAGCCGATTTGACAACCCACATGTATGTGTAGTCCCTAGGTCAATGCTGCAAAAAAATGTCACTGCTGCAAAAAAAATCATGAATGCAACATTGTTTTATGTGTATGTATGATTTCAAAAATCCGACATTGTTTTGGTACATTTTTCCTGAATATGTTAAACATGTGATGTTTAGGCAAAAAAAATTAAACATTTCCAGCATGCCCATATAGCAAAACATATATTGTATGTTGCGAAACCCCACTTGTTGTGGCAGAATGTAAGAATCATGTCGCAATCTTCAACAAAGAAAATCCATTGCATACAATATATTTGCCTAACTCATCCAAGATTAAAGAAACATGTATGTAGAATTGAAGCAATATTTGTATAACACACGCACAAAATATTTGTAGTGTTTCCATACTTACGCAACAAAAACGATCCACACATGTAGCAAAATAGTAATATCTTATGAAGCATAAAAATTTCCAAAAAAATTGATATTTTCAACGACCATGAAGACACTGCCATGGCTGAGGTGGGTCGGAATGAGATAGGGCTAAACTCAACCATCCAATCGGGATGTCGTCTTCTCCAGGTTTGGTAGACCGTGGGGAGCTCACTATCCATGGTGAACTCAACAATGGCGTCCGTGGCAAGCTCAAGGGTCTCCACCGGAAGGCAAGCAGGAGCCAACACCCGGCTTGACCTGAACGCTGACTGCGGAGATGCCTAGCTAGTGTACCCCATGCGGCCTGCCACGGGGAAACTGCCGCCGCGAGGCGCGGATCCATAGCAGAAGGCCTCTCCCTCGTGCACTCTCTAGCCACGTCTCCGATGGCACTCTGTGGTCAGCCTGTGGCACCCTTGTCTTGTGTCCGCGGTGTAGGCGGGAAAGATCACCAAGAGATCGATGATTGATGGAAACGAAAAGGAATAAGGCTTACGGTGGAGTAGGAAACAAAGGCAAACAAACGTATGCATTGGGGGCACGTGACGCCACACGCCCCAACTAGTCCATCATCAGTCGTAGTATAGAATTTCCAAAAATATTTGTATAGATCAAAAAGTTTCTTCACACGGGTTCTCAAAATGTTTATTCGGTTCAAAATTATGTGAGTACAACTAAATGTTCGTGTAGTTAAAATTAATTATTGTACTCATTTTCATCACAACAGAGTAATGAGGTTGGCGTAGGTTGTTACCGATGCACCTTCAGTCTTGTACTCATTTTCATCACAACAGAGTAATCATGAGACCTGACAGGGTTGAAAAGGTCCGGTGCAATAGAGGGAGATCTGTATGTCCGGTCCAATTGTTTCGAAACTCATAACACCAACACATCCCAAATGTTTCCTAACCAAGCACTAACAAATGATGAAATAAAGAACCATATTTCTAGCTTAAGTACAAATTTTATAGCATAAACGCGAGCACAAAACATTTTCTCGGACACAATTCTGTACAGGTCCTCAAAAATGCTATCCTTGATGAGTAACATTCGCTTCTATACTTTCACTCGAATATCAGTTTTGGCTCACACTTTTTCCTGTGATGACTCGGATAATACCAATCTGGCTTAGGCACCGGCCAACTGTCATACAGAGAAGAAATTATGTGAAATAGAGTAAGAAAAATGTACCGAGATATGTCAGCGCTAACACCAAAAACATATCAAGACATGTCAGGAATAATACCTATAGTTAGGCTTCTGTATAATCCTATCGGCAGTTGTCCTACAATAGACCAAAGGACGGTCTTATTATCCAAGAAAAGCGTAGCACCCTCAAATCGGCCCTATGCAAGTTTTGCGATTCCCGCCAAATCCGTATAGAAACAATTCAAGGACGTCCACCAGGCACTTTTGTGCGGGTGGAAAACGAAGTAATATCATTACACATCAGTCCTTGATGGGACCCACAGAACATATATATACATCAGCGACTCCATGAGTCAATAATACAGATATAATATACAAAGATCCAAATCACCTTGAAAACGATAGAGCGTCCGACTATGGACAAGATGCAAATGGGGCTAAGAGCCCTGAAGAATAACCAATGGCGTCCATAACCCTGCCTAGGCCAAGCCAGAAGGATAACCCTGCTAACGACGTCGATCTCAAACCTGCTAAAACAAAAGGGGTGCCGACAAAGGCTAAAGAAAAAAGAGGAGCGTCAGTACTGAGGCCAGTACACGGCGAGGCTAGAATTCGGCGGCTCTCGCCTACATAGGTATGGTGGGCTGAAGCGGCAGCGCAGCGGCACTAAACAACCTATAGAGACTCGGTATCACTGGCGGCTATTAGAGAGGGGTAAGAAAGACCTATTCGGATCCAACCTGAAGCTAACACCAAACAAACCCATCCTGGTATTTCCCCCTCGAGACCAAACGAGGAAGTCGGACCAAGGAACTCACACAGTTGGCAATTTTACTCCTTTTGTTATAGTTGCAGCAATTACTAATCAGATATAGAGCATGAGTCATCCTGATAGCATAAGTAGTGGGCAGTTTTAGTTAACAATTCCGTTGTATTTGGAACATTACTAGTCAGATATAATTGTCCTGAGGAATCCCAAAACCCAGCAATTGTTGGCACTTTTATCACATTCCATTGGAGTTGCAATACTTACTAGGCAGGTATAGTATGTCACACAACAATCTAGATCCACCAGCTGTTGCCATTTTTAATATCCATTCCGTTATACTTGAGCTAATTACTAGTCACATATTAAGTCAAATTTATAGCACTACTTTAGTTATGCTTGTCTATGATCGAGATACTGTGCTCCAAGTCGTCCATAACCGCAGACACGGCTTTCAGAAAGTTTTACCCTGCAGGGGTGCACAAATAGCAACACACACTCGATCAACCTCGGAAAAACAACTCAAAACCCAACGAGGCATTCACAACAAAGCGATCACAGGATTCATAAATATTTCAGGGGGCCACCCCACTAAGCTACCCGCAACGAAGTTGGCCGGCTCCGGAACGGACCCAGGGTTTGCGACGACGGCTGTAAACGACTGGGAACCCGAAAATGTGACTGAGCTTGTCAATACCGCGAAAACGTGGCGCGATCCAAAACAGTACAGGTGCTCCACGCACAATTTTAAATAAAGCAGTAACATGACATAAGTACAGGATAGTAATAAAGCCCCAAACTACTTTGTGGCCCCAAGAAATAGAAATGAATCAAGCTCTGGCTCAGGGGGTCCATAAGGCCTCCCGGATATGGATAGTGCGAAAATCAAGGAACAGGTATCAAGTACTCGGGGTCCTACGGGACACAAGTGAGCGTGGAAGAACCAAATAACATCTATTGCCCATCGATGCCTCTGCATTAGTTATATCTAGCATTTTTATAGTTGTATTTAAAGTCATGATCATCTCCACCGGTAAGCATCTCCACCATTAACATCTCCCAGCATTCCAACAACTGTGGTACTTGACAACACGAGATCACACCTGAGCAAGCGACTATGACTCGCAAGGCCAGCTATCTACCATACACAGGTAATAGGAGGTGTCCAAGGCAATATAGAGGCTGCACGGGATATAACTGGTGTTCTGAAACTAAAGCATCGCGACAAAGATAGCAATAGATCAACAGGAAGAAGTAAAGACTATAAATGCAAAATAGGTAGAACGAGGAGAGTTGCTCGCCTGGGAAACACTGTCGAAGGTTCATATCCGGAGAACTTGTCGATACTCGCATCAACTCATCGGCCTAATCCACGAAGAAGCAAACACTAGAAGAAACACCGGATGCAATATTTAATACTACGGCAGAAGATCCGGCATGATTATGATATGCATGCGAGATGAACAATTTAATATGCAACAGTCGGTAATGCCATATTACAAAATAATGGGGGTCTCGGATAGGGAATCACATTAGTGTTCGGCGAACTTGGGCTCCGAGGGGTTCGGGGTTCGACAGGATTCGACGGGGAACGGTTCGACGGGATCGGTCTCGGTCAACGGAAGTAGATCTTGTCGCATCCGGAAGACGAACTTGGTTTGGCGTCGGGGGCGCATCGGATTCGCCCTGGTCGGTGTCGCTCTTGTTGTCAGGAAGATCTTGTCGGGTTCTCATATCGGGTCGGTCTTGGCGTTCGGGGTGAAGAACTTGGCGTCCACGAGGAAGTACTTGGCGTATCCGAGACAAAGCGCTTGTCGTTTCGTGTGGCGATCTTGGCGGTCATCGGGTCCGGGAGCGGTTCTCGGCAAACTGGTCGGTTCCATGTCGGCGTACTTGGCGTTCTTGTCGAAGTACTCGGGTGACGATGTCGGTCTTGGGTTCGGCGCCGGTAGATCTTGGTGTCCAGGGATTCTCCGGGATCAGGGTCTCGGCGCTCCGTGTAGAAGAATTCGGGGTGCGGTATCGGATCGGTCTCGGAATCTAGGATGGAGAGCTTGTAGTCCGAGAAGAAGATTTTGTCGAGGTAGCCTGCCTCACCACACGCCCACCACATCGAAGCACACCAGCAGTACCATACATCACCACATGTGGTAACATCACTTGTATTGCAGAGAGCCAACACAGCAGGAACACGGTCAAAGCTAAAAACATCAGAACTGCCGCCTGCAGGTAGCCCTGAAGGGAACGCGGCTAGGGCGACGCTGGCGCGAGGACATGCGGAGGAGCGGTGATGACGGCGGGTCGACGACGATTCCGAGGCCGCGGGCGCGGTGCAGAGGACGGCCGGGCGAAGGGGAGTCCGCGAGGCGGCGGGGCCGGGCACCGAGGCGAGGGAGGACGCGGCAGCGGCGCTCGGGGACAGAGGCGAGGGACGCCCGTGGCGGCAGGGCAGAGCCCGACGGGGACGACGACGCGGGGGGGGGGGGGGGAAGGGGACCCAGGCGAGGGCGGAGTGGAGGGTGAGGGCACGGTCGAGGTGGCCCTTGACGGCGGCGAGGCGCGCCTCTGGCCGGAGCAGAGCGGGGACCCGGTGAGGCGGAAGGTGGCTGCCGGCGGCGGCGATACGGAGCTCGGGGTCGGAAGGGGTCGCGTGCACCACCGGGGATGGCGAGGGCGGCGGCTCGAGGCGGCGCTGCCGGGTAGAGGAGAGGGGCGGTGGCGGCGAGGGTGGATCTCGACAGGGTCGTCGGCGAGGGAGGAGACGGGGGAGCGAGGCGTCGTGGGGCGAACGAGGAGGTGGCCGCGGGGCGCAGGCGGCGGCGACCTGGGGAGGAGAAGGGGTGCGGCGAGGAGGGCACGGGGACCGAGGCGGGGCCCCGTGGTGGTGGTCGATGGCGGCGGGGAGGAAGAGGGAGGCCGCGGCGTGGGGACGGGCGGAGGACGGGGCGCCGGTAGCGGAGAAGGCCGCGGCGGGGAGGCAGGGGGGAGGAGAGCAGAGGCGGGCGGCGACGTGCGCGGTAGGTGGGAAGGGAGTGGGGCCGGGGCGACCAGGTGGGGGGTGGAACGCAGAGTGGTGGGCCGGGGCGACGATCCCGAGGCGGTCGTGGGCGGGAGCGCGCGGGGTGGACGGTGGAAGTGGCTGGCTGCGCGCGGGCGTGTGTGTGAGTGCGTGTGTGGGGTGGGTGAGGTGTCAAACATGGATTGGTCGGAGTGATGTGGCAGGGGTGAGGTGGAGGGAGGGGAAAGGCTGGGTAGACTAGGATTGGGTAGGAAAAGGTTTAGATAGTTTAGACTAGGGTTTGGAGGTGGCCGGTCAGGCTTTCGGGCCTGGCGGGCTGCCTCCTAAAATTAAAAGAAATATCTTATTATCTAAAACGGGGCTTTTGAAAACTGTTGGTAGACGAAACAAAATAATCCGGAGACTCGGGTTTTGATTTGAATAAAAGACGGTGCGTTTAGAAAACAGAAACAGACTTTTTCGAAAATAGTTTTATGCGAACAAATGCAAGAGGACATGACGATGCTCAAATGCAAGGTGGCATGATGATATGAGCATGCGATCATGATGATGCAATGCACAAAAACACCGCGATTTTCTAGTAGTGGTTTTTGCGGGGCGCCAAAAAAAGGTAGATTTGCATAGTCTGGAGCTCTATATATGAGACAAGTGAGAGGACAGGGATAAATGAAGAAGTTGTTCCTAACCCTGAGTAGTCCGTGCAGCACATAATTGAGTCGTGCATCCCCAAGATGAGCACTACGATTTTTTTGCATATTCAGGTACAAACTAACATGCATGTGATTCATTACTAGTGTGTAAATGTTGTCAACTTTTTAAACAGTAGTCAAAAAATTCAACAGTCTCTATCTCTACTACTTAAAAAGAATGAATTTTCTCTGTTTCCTCCGGTCGCTGGTTTCGTCAACACTTTTTTAAATAAGACTAATTTACCCTCCCACCTAATCTCTATCTCTACTATACCTAAGAAGCATTTGGGTATTCCATTTTCTGCCAGCAGCCACTCCGTCGTTCCTTTCGTCCGACCCCCATCTCGCGATTCACTGCAAAACCTCCGAAAATATGTGTGCGGAATTAACTCCCGTGATCCCATCGTCCCACCCATGTCCCAGACTACCAAGCCCCAGAACATCTCCAGATCCGGCAGTCGGTGCATGTTGAGTTCCTCATGGAGGTGCGTTGTGGGCGAGCGGTCGGATCTCCGAAGCCTAAGTAGTCAGTACAAGTGAGAGGACAGGGATAGATGAAGAAGTTGTTCCTAACCCTAAGTAGTCAGTACAACACATAATTGAGTCGTGCATCCCCAAGATGAGCACTACGATTTTTTGCATATTCAGGTACTAACTAACATGCATGTGATTCATTACTAGTGCGTAAAAGTTGTCAATTTTTTAAACAGTAGTCAAAAAATGCAACAATGATAGACAAACAACCGAACTAACCCTAGTTTTGCAATAGTCACGTTCATGATGTTTGGTCTAAAATTTAACTAGAAAAGACAACTAACTCTAGATCAATAACACATCAATGCATATGTCCAATAAAAGCACTCGAGGATTGTATTTATAAAGAAGGCATACCTCTGTGCATCATAACTCCTCAATATTTTCAGAATTATGTTACTTGATAAGTAAGGAGTTCCTTCAGTACCATAGAAGTTCATGCCAACAAAGTTCCCATTCAAATCGTAAAGGGGGCCTCCTATTCCAGCCTATAGCAAAAAAGAGGAAACTGGACAACAGTAAAATATGATATTTGTAGTCACGGGCGGACGCAAGGTCCCTGCAGCCCGGGCGCGTGCCCAGGCTTCGCTCCCTCTCGCCTCGAGGAATCGATTGAAAGCATCGACAAATTCACGATCGACTTTGGGCAAAACTTTGTCAACGGACCGAGCGAGCGTGCCGCGGGCGTGGCTTCGAGCCAACGGACCGAGCGAGCGTCGTCCCAAACTCCAGCGACAGGCAGCGGGTGGACCTTAAGCACCATGATGGGCCTTGAGCTAGGAACCGATCGAGGCAGTAGACACCGAGCGAGCGTCGTCAGCACCGCCTGGAGCAGACGCAGGATGGGCCGGCCCTTTTACTTTAATTTAGCTACGTTAGCTACGTATGTTTGGCACTTTTGATTCTTGTGACGGAAAATTGCAACTGCTTCCTGCTGCCATTTTTTTTAGCACAAAACGGAAGTTGCAACTGCTTCCTGTCACACGCACTTGCTCTCTCTTTTTTTCTCTTCTAGTTTAATTAGAACATGAACATTTTTGTATTATGCAGATTTTTTGAACCTGTGGATATATTTTTTAGAACATCATGAACAATTTTTTTCAAATTCGTGAACATCTTTTTTGAATTCGTGAACATCTTTTTCGAATTCATCAACCTTTTATTGGAGAGCATTTCTTAGTTCCATGATCGTATTTGTTTAAACCCAGAGTATTTTTCGAAATTATTTGAACCCACGAACCATTTCTAAATTCTCAACAACATTGTTTGTGAATCCGTGAACTTATTGTTTGAACTCATGAATCATTTTAAGATCTCATGAACATTCATTCAATCCATGAACACATTGTTTGAACTCATGAACCATTTTTAAAATCTCGTGAACACTTTTTGAATCCATGAAAATAGTTTTCGAACTCATGAACCATTTTAAAAATCTCGTGAAACATTTTTTGAATCCATGAAGATTTTTTTTGAATCCGTGAACAATTTATAAAATCTCGTGAACCTTTTTTAAACCCATGAACCTTTTTTAAAATCTTGTGAACATTCCTTGAACCCTTGAACATATTGTTTGGACTTATGAACCATTTCTAAAATCTCGTGAACATTCTGTGAACCCATCTTTCTTCTTTTGTCATGTAGATCTTGTTGTGTGTGGTTTTGGACTCTTGTCATAGATCATCGGAGTTTTATTAGTATTTTGAGAGTTCTTCCTAAGTTCTATCATATCTAATATTAGTGCATATGTGTATTTAAATGTGTTGTAAACTTGTGGACATTTGAATGTGATGTGAACATTGGAATATGTTGTGAAAGTCTAATGTAATGTATTTGTGTTTCCGCACTAAAACTATTGTGAAAACAATATTTTCTCCGTATGATGTTTATTTTCTCAAAAAAAAAATTGCGATGGCCGAGAAAAAATTTAGTTGCCTTTGTGACGCGCCCAGGCTTCGATAAATTCCTGGGTCCGTCTCTGTTTGTAGTTCCCTACAAGTCTTCTAGTCAATCACAGCCACTTATTTTATACAACTTGTTTTTCTTGTCATGCAAAAAGTGGTAACAGAAATCAAAAAAAATTTACCTTAGTGATTTTACAAGTGGACAACTTTAGCTCTCTGCAATCAAATTTGTCTTGTTCACCTATCACTATCTCATCTGTGGCCATCAAATTTCCTGATTTAAAGGAACGCACAAGAGCTACTACCTTAGTTTGAGTCGCTTCAACGGATATTGCTTCATTGCTTCCACAAACAATCGGGGTGCTAACAATAGCAACATTATAGCTTAAGTCATAATGTAGTAATGTCCCTATGACACGATGTTTCGTTGGATGGAACTGTTATGGTGGTGCTAGAGGGAGGGCGCAAGAGGGCCGGCCGGGGGCCTTGCCCCGGCCGGTGGCAAGAGGGAAGGGATTTCCTTCTTAATTCTTACTTGATTAGATTGATACATCTTCTCTCCTTATATAGAGATGTTTACTTGACTCCCAAGCAAGGTTTACTTGACCCCTAAGCAAGTGACCCTTATCTATAATTAATCCTAAGACTAATGGGTTATACTGCCAGCCCAGGCCCATGACGTACTCTAACGCTACACCCCACCCAAGGCCGGCCCTGAGGGGGGGCTGGAGTGGCGGCCGCCGCGGGCCCCCTGAACCAAGGGGCCCCAAATCCCAATTAGTTAAAGCAGAGATATTGTATCGTCGCCATTAGAGCTAGACGGAAGGTCTTCTGTCACGCGATTCACGAACACCAAGATGAAGCGTTATGTTCCTTGGGCCTTTTCTCCGTTGGCTGACCTGGGCTTTTTATTTTGTTAGCTCAGGTTTTTTTTCTTTAGTTAGATATATTAAGCCACTATCCGGGTCCGGTTGATTAAAAAACTAGAGTGAGGCCGATGACAAGGCCAGGAAGACCCAATCAGCACTCTTGTTTAAAAAAAAGAATGCAACACACAGTCGAGTAGTACTTTTTTTCTTCCACTTAAAAATTGAATCATTCATGTAAAAAATGATTCTCTTCCGCTATTTTTTGATTCATTTTCCTTTTCTATTAGGTATTGATTTCTCTTTTCGTTGGCATACTGGGAACTACAAGCCAATATAAATGTACCCATTGAATGTGCGCCTTTGTGTGTTCCATTGTTCAACCGTTCTTGAACATGAGATGGAGACTGCACCAATTTCGACCAAACTACGCTCCCGTCCTCCGTGGTGAACACACTACACCCCCACCCTTTATGATGACATAGTCAGAATGATAAGTGACTTCTCATATAGTAATGCTAAAATAAAATTTCAGAACAATATCTATACCTTTTTATATCAATACCACTTTAGGAGTTTTAAGATCCACTTTAGGAGTTTATTGGCTAACACTTCATTCATATATACATATATGAAAAGTTATTTTTCATACCTATAGGGGCCCCAGATTCTTTTCCGCCCCGGGCCCTTGATATCTCAGGACCGGCCCTGACCCCACCTGGACATGCAGCTCGTCCTCGAGCTGCAACCTAACCAACTTATAACAATGACTCGATGCGACACAAACCTCACACTTAAAAACAAGCCTTTTACATCTCGGCTTGGTTTATTACTCTCAACCTGAAATGGGCTGGGACGCTCTATTTTGGACCCCTTAACAAAAAGTGGACACCATCCGTACGACGTAGCTGCACGTGTACAGCCACCTGGATCCCATGGACACCATCTGGACAAACGGAGTGCATGTGTACGGCCACCTGGAAGAGGTCGCAAGAGCGACGAGCGGAGGCGCCCTCGCGGCGGCCGGCGGCGGAATGCAGTGGTGTTACGCGGTGCGCTCCTGTCGTGCGCTCTGATACCAAATGTTATGGTGGTGCTAGAGGGAGGGCGCAAGAGGGCCGGCCGGAGGCCTTGCCCACGGCCGGTGGCAAGAGGGAAGGGATTTCCTTCTTAATTCTTGCTTGATTAGATTGATACATCTCCTCTTCTTATATAGAGAGGTTTACTTGACTCCCAAGCAAGGCTTACTCGACCCCTAAGCAAGTGACCCTTATCTCTAATTAACCCTAAGACTAATGGGCTATACTGCTAGCCCAGGCCCATGACGTACTCTAACAAGAACACTTCAATCTGCAATGATGAAGGGAAACTCAACCTCATGAGCGAACATATTAGTTAAGAGTAAATAATGTCTAGCACGAACCCTCAAGTTATCCACAATCTTGGCTTCATCACCAGAAGTTCTAACCAAACTTGCTGAAGTCAGAACTACTGAGGTGGATTGATTGCATTCTATAGATACACCTGTGCAAGCAATATGCCTTTCCTTGTCTACACCGTATAATTTCAATCATTAATTAGTCATCAGAAAAATGAAAACAAAAATCTCTTAACAGTACAAACCATTGAACGAAGCGAGCGCGACAACACTCTTAGACTTCAATAAAGAAACTTTTCTAGTAGATTTACTCATATATGTGCTAAAATCCTCTTCAAAAGATTCTTTCAAATACATGCCATCTGGTTAAAAAAGCATGGGAAACCAGTTAAATGAGGGCCATCTGGTTCAGAGATGAAACAAAAAGGAATAGTTGGCACAATCAAAAGGGACAACTCACCATCAGCGTAAATAGGCAAGGGATAGCCATCAAACCTCAATATACCATTTACCTCCTTTGTAAAGTCTAGCATAACAAGGTGAATAATTTTATGATAATGGATCCACATTGAGTAGGAAAATAAAAATAAATATTCGTGTAACAAGTTGAAGCTATCAACGACCACGTAAAAGTAGTGATCGGAAAAACCAAAAGCATACCATCAGATGGCCAGGGAGCTAGAATACTCAGGTGTGTATGTTCATCCTCCGTGAGCATTGGTGTAGGTTCAACCTTGTTAAATTCTGGTTTAGGTATATCCTTGGCGAATCCTTCTACGCCAAAATGATGAGATTAATGACTATGTGTCAGTGAAGAAAAAAAATTAATATGATAATTTTCATGATAGTTCACAATAAGTGACTAGAACTTGATTCACCATGTCGCTTGGGGATAGAAGATATACATCTTTTTCACTACTCCCACTTGAATTATGTTGATTTAAATTACGTATAATTATAACTTAGAATAATGAGGAGTTATATGTTGGAGTAGTTCTATATAGCATTGCAATGAACCTTGTGAACTGGTTTAGGAGAGCGTGAACTGACTGTGCACCCCAGATGATATACATACATGTGGTAATTGGTTAATAACATTACAAATGACAAACAATAGTGCATAATTCAGCAGCCTTAAACAGAGATTTACTTAGCACACCTTCTGAGAAAGTCTTGAAATCGATGGAAATGTTTTGCAGTTCCTCCTCACTGTAGAATGCAGTGAACTCATTATAATGCACACGGTCTAAATATGATTAATTTTTCATGAACATAACAGACACAAGTATGATTCAAGTCTAGAAACATACCTAACCCAAAGATCACTCAAACAATGAAGAATTTTATCAGTTTGTACATATCGAGTAATTTTCTGGTCATGGTACTCATTCATCCCAACAATGTTCCCATCAAAATCAACAAGTGGACCACCACTTCCATCCTAGCACAAATATGAAGAGAGTACATAAGAAAACAATAAACTTTGATGCATAAAAACTGAATTTCAATAAGTTAATAAAGGCCGCATGTATCCTATCGATGCAGAGGCCGGGGCGTTTTGTCCCCATTTCGAAAAATCAAAAAGACAGTGCATGTAATGATTAGAAACATAAGGAGAGGAAACCAGAAGCACACACCATAGTGATTTTGCATGTTGACAACATAAACCCTTCGCTGTCAGCTTCACTTGGACTGTCAATCGGTTCCCCGCGTGTGTCCATTAATTTTCCGGATTCGTAACAGCGTTTTACAGCTAGTAACTCAGTATGCGGCTCAACTTGCAGGCCGCGACTGAGACATGCTGCACGGAGATGAGGGGAGAATTCCGTGGTGATAACAACCAAATTGAAAGGCAAATTATAGTGTTGTATCCAACCGTCAACAACTTGTTTATTTGGAAGACGCACTTTTACCTGTAATGTTATGAAAGATACACAGGATGATGAGCCGACCGGTATCTTAAAGGGTAGCGTCAAGTAGAGAAAAATTGGCAGCACAAACCTCCAGTGTGGGCATCAACAAGCGTTCAGCGTCTGATGTGCTAACCAAAGCCGACGAGGTCAGAACAGGAGAAAACTACAAAAAACCACCACATTACGGGCTAGGGTTTCAAAAAGCCACCACTATTCGCTAGGGTTTCAAAAAACCACCACCTCGGAACTAACACGTAACAAAAAACACCGATTCAGTTTTGATCCTCCGTAGACAGGGAAACTGACAGGTGGGGCCTTCTATCAGGTGGACGTGGCACATGTATTTTGCAAAAATATCCTTGTACATTATAAATTCTCTTCTTCCGGCGGAACCCCAGGTTGAGGAGTTACTCGGAATGCTGCCAATATATCAGTATCCTTGGTTTCCTACTCCGGGGTGTAGTAAGTCAATTTATAATCTTTAACACCAGCTTGAAATCCAACACTTGCTTTAGTTTCTGTTTGTGGTGACATTTTGTGGCGAAGAGGTCCATTTTTTTTCTTATTCCGTTTCTTACTTTTCTTTATCCCTTCTTTTTCTTATTTTCTCAACCGGTAATCGGCACGGTCGTGTTTGAAGACAAAACGCTCTAGAGTAAAAGTAAAATGCCTACCTCAAATAAAAAATAAAAATAAAAGGATCAAAATGGTCAAAAAAAAGGAGAACCGCCCGTCCTCAATCGCTCCGGCGGCGTTGGAGTGGCGGCGGGCGGCGCTCTGTACCCTCTAGGCAAGGGATTATATACGAGGAACGCGGGGAGCATGGCAGGAGGTGACGGCCTTCCGGCGGGTGGAGGGGTTGCTGGGGAAGAAGAAGGTGGGGCAGGAAAGGCAGCGAACTTGGGCTTCTTCACCAGCTCCGGCGTACCCCGAGGTCAGTCACGTACGCTCCCACAAAAATCCCCCGCAAGCGCGTTTGTTTAGGCCAAGAATTTGTAGTTTCGAGCCGCGCCGCCGCCACGGCTCCGGTGAGAAATTACCGCCGGAGCAAACCCCACTAGCCGACGCTGATATCCCTAGGGTCATCCCTGATCCTCTGAACACATTGTAGGCCTCTCCATCGACTCCTGCAAGGTCTGGAGCACCATCTCGACAGAGATAAAGCTGGAGTGCCGCCTTCCTTGCAATCCCGACACACCTCGTCCGCGCGGAATCTAGCTAGAAACCGCATCAGATCCGCCTTGATAGTGCGCCTCCCGGGGTCACTAATTTTACAGCGCGGATGGTTGGGGAGGTCAGAGGCAACGAGGTTGACGGCGGCCGGAGGTGAGGACGAAGATGCCTGTATCCTTGATTTAGGACACCATGACTTTATTCCATTCGGTTTAGGAAGATGGTGACGAGGTGGTGAGGAGGCATGTAGGTGGCGAGGGTCAACGTTGGGTTGGAACCGCGAGCGGCTTGGCCGGTATGCCATGGCGGCGGCGAGCCTGACTAGCATAGCATGTGCACGGTTGTTTTTTTTTTTGGCCGTGGGTGGATTTGAGATGGAGAAAGAGCTGACAGGTGGTCCCCACAGAAAATTGCAAAAGAACCCAAAATTTAGAACTATTTAACATTGGCTACCTCCTACCATTATTGTAGTGCCACGTCAGCCTGATTGCAGGCCCCACCGGTCAGTTTCACCATTAGACAGCGGATCCGTGTTTTTTGTTACGTGTTAGTTCTAAGGTGGTGGTTTTTTAAAACCGTAGCGAATAGTGGTGGCTTTTTGAAACCCTAGCCTGTAATGTGGTGGTTTTTTGTAATTTTCTTTCAGAACAGACACACCAGATGAACTGCTTCTAACAACCACGCCTGTGCTTTTATAATGCACCTTGTCTCCTACACACCAGATCGTTATCGCTGTAATTGTCTCCTCATAATTAAATATGAACTAGTAGGGATGAAGACTACTGTGCATGCAATAGTATATATAATCACCATCGAATGAAGCAAGCGCGACAATGCTCCTGGACAACTTTGTAGCATGTTCTTGGGCGAGTTCATTCGAACAGAGTTCTTCTTGAGTGAGGTTCTGTAGTAGGGCTTCACGCCGCCAGTCATAGAAAATGTCGGATACCCCTTTCATTCTCCGCTTACGAAATTTTCGCCTTCCCTTCGAGTTACTTGCTATTTGCTTAAGTTTCAGCATCTTCCCTGCAAACAATTGAACCCAAACAAAAATAGAAGGTGGAAATCCTTTTTTCTGTTAGAAGTGCAGCAAATAACCTATATACTTTGATGAAACTTAACTCTAGCTTGTGTTGTAACTAGAATTACAGTTTATCTTGCAGTGATAAGAAACTATTGTTTCCCAAGGGTAAAATTTCAAGATATAACTAGTTAATGACCCTCATCTATTGAAACAGATCAGGCAAACAACTCTAATTCTGGTGAGGCACATTGACTGTGACATCTTCCAGACTTCCAGTAATGAACTTGCCAATAATCAAAGACATGCCGACGTATAGTTGGAAAATATACCCGGGGTGAGGAGGCAGCGGTGCGCCGGAGGAAGGAGGCGGCGGCGGCTTCTCGCCTTCGTCCGACAGGAAAACACGAGGTGACGTGGACTACTCGAAATACACCGCTAGCTAGTAAACGCCACGTTCGGGCCATGGACAACAAAATTCGATCTATCCTAGCCGGGCTTTCTTTCCGTCTTGCTTTATGGGCCGGGCAGTCCTAGCTCATCTCGAGAGCACACCTCTGTTCTTTTTACGCGGCAATTAAAAAAAATACTTTGTCTAAATTCGAATATATCTAAATACTTTGTCTAAATTCGAATATATCTAAATACTTTGTATAAATTCGAATATATCTAGTTATGTTTTTGTGCTAGATATATCCAAATCTAGACAAATCTAAAAACATTAATTTGGATCAGAGAGAGTATTAGAATGTGTATAGAAAATAATTGGAAATTCTAGAGTTTTCTATAGATTAGGATTATTGTCACCCGAAAAAAGGAGGAAACGGCATGGTTGGGGGGCATTTGTGCCCAAACCAGCCATGATCTGACTAGCTAACATACTAGTTTCACTTGTTCTCTCGGATAGAGGTACCTGGAAGGAGAACATACCCGTGACCGGACTACCGGAGACACCGACGGTGAAGGTGAATTCACCATCGGAAAACCCCTAGAAGTTAGTGGATCGTCGTGGCCGAATTTCCCGTGGACATCCCCGTAATGAACTGCTGCGGAGGTGGCGTCAACCGCAGGCGACGCCAGTCCACCAAATGTGTCGGGGTTGGGGAGGAGCTCACGCTGGATCTCTGCGACCGTGTCCTAGAGCTTGGCGAGGCGCTCCTCCCGATTGGCCTTCCAGAGCGCCAGTTCCCGCGGTTGCAACGACTGCGACGTGAGCTACAGCGCTAGTGCATCCTAGGACTTCTGCAGCGTGTGCCCTTGCACCACCGCCGCATCACTGTGGTTGGATAGGTCCGGATGCATGCGATCCAAGTACTCCTTCAGGGCGGGATCCATGGAGTTGATGAATCGAAGACGCTCCTGGGTTTTTTGTATGGTATCGAGTTTGGGAAAATGGGATGGAAGGTCTCTCGTACCAGTTGTTAGCTACCGAGACGATCTCCTCTCTATATATTGGAATTATGGGGATAATATTTGTATTATAATTCTCTATGTTTGTAGAAATTGGTAGCTAAACTATTATAGATAGATGAACACCGCCGCCGGAGGCATGATCCCAAGGATGTCTTATGTGTATTTCGTCGTCTCCTTAAAATGCCTGGTTTCACTTGGATCATTTAGGGCCCAGGTATCTTTTGTTGGGCTGCATCAGGCGAGTGGGCCTGCCTTTGTATTGACTGAGACTCATCTCGCTGTTGGATTTGTCTTCCTCGGAAAGGGTGCTAATAGTTGGTGACTTTCATCAAACATCGTCCTCCACCAGCATATCTCACGTAAGATAGATCCTTCAATACTCATGCTCACAACTTGGCTAGACTTTCTCCTTCTTTAGATCATGGGCACCAACTGTGGCTTTTAGTCCCACCTGATACCTTTATTGTACCAATGACGATCGTTTAATAAAAGGTGTTAGTTACCCTAAAAAAAGTTGGTGACTTTCATCCAACAAGGTACTCCCTCCGTCCACTTTTGTAAGTCGTTAAACAGATTCACGATCACGCCTCACGCTGCACACCGAAAATCCCGGGTTTCTAGTTTTTCCCTCCTCTCTCTCGTTGTCGGTCGACACTCCTATCTCCCTCCTCACTCCCCTGCGTCGCTCCTACGTCTCCCTTGCTGTTGCCGCTTCTCGCTCCCCGCCGATGCCCTCTTCCTCTTGCTCCCACTACTTCTCTCTTCCTCTCCTTCTCGCGCGGATCCCCTCTTCCTCTCATCGCAGGGATAACCTCTTCCTCTTGCTCCCCTCCCGTGCCAACAAACTCGATGCAAAGGCCACATTTTTAGGCGGTGGTGTTGGACCGATGAGAGGTGGATCTCGATCTATGTGCGGCGGCGCGGGATCTACTCTCCTACCGGACCATGGGTGCTTATCCCCTCCGAGGGCCCTCTTCCCTCGGCCCCTAGCGCACTCTCAAGCACTAGGTCGCGCCACTGATGCATATCTCTCCATGACCTCTCCTTGAGGATGACACGGTACAGGCCACGCGTTGCACGGGTCTTCTTCTTCCCCGTCCTGGCCTCGACACTCCTTCCCCATGCGCCATGCACCAGCGTGTCCTTGTGATACATTGCAAATGTATCTATAATTTTTGATGTTCCGTGCTCGATTTTATTTACTTTCTTATGTTTTGTCCATACTTTGGAGTACTTTTCATATGATTTCTTGGACTAACCTATTAACAAGAGCCACAGTGCCAGCTGCCTGTTTTCTGCTGTTTTTGGTTCTAGGAAAGTCAGAAAATGAATATTCTCGGAATTGGACAGGACAAAAGCCGAAGTCATTATTTTACCGGGGGACACCTGGAGCCAGAATACGAGATGGAGAGGGGATGGGGCCCGGCCACACCACCTGGCCGCGCGACCAGGCCTGGCCTACGCCAGGGGGTGGTCTGGCCGCCCCAGGCACCCCCTCGGCCTCTCCTTCCGCCTATATATTGCTTCTGATACGGAAACCCTAAGTACCCAACCTAAAATCCACGAAAGAGTCTATAGCCGCCGTCATCTCCATCCCTAGATCGGGAGGGATCTGAAGCTCTTCCCGGCACCCTGTCGGAGAGGGGAATTCACCCTGGAGGCCTTCTTCATCATCATGCAAGCCTCTGGTGTGATGCGTGAGTATTTCATCTCTGGACTATGGGTCCATGTAGTAGTTAGATTGTTGGTTCTCCTCCTTTGTGCTATCATGTTTAGATCTTGTGAGCTCCGTTCATGATTAAGATCATCTATTTGTAATTCTGCATGTTGTGTTTGCGGGGATCCGATGGATATTGAGATGCTATTTTAGATTGATTATTGATTCTATCATGTCTTTGTTATTTGTGATCTTGCATGCTTTCTGTTGTTAGTAGCTATCTTGGCCAAGTAGATGCTAGCAACTCCAAGAGTTAGTATTTATGCTCGATAGTGGGTTCATGCCTCTGGTAATCTGGGGAAGTGACGGAAATCTCTAAGGCACTAGATTTGTTGTTGCTACTAGGGAGAAAACAACAATCCTTTAGTCACAGAACAATCGTATGCTTACATTACACGCAATTCGTAATGCAATTATTTTTTGCTTGCAACTTAATATTGGAGGGGGTTCGGATGATAACCTGAAGGTGGATTATTAGTCATAGATGCAGTTGGATGGCGGTCTATGTATAATTTTGTAATGCCCAATCAAGTCTCAAAGGAGTCAAGATGAGTAGTATATGCTTGTATGCTTTCTCGATGTTTGTCAACTGCCCCGCTATAATTTGTTCACCCAGCATGTTATCTATCTTAAGGAGAGCCACCTCTAGTGAACTATGGACCCCGGTCCTTTCTTTTACGTTCAATCTATAATCAACTGTTTACTGCTTTGTGTTTAATTTCTGCAAACTATTACTTCCTTCCATTCGATACGTTTAATCCTTTGTTTTCAGCAAAACCGGTGAGATTGACAACCTCATCGCAAGTTGGGGACCGAGTTCTGTGGTTGTGTTGTGCAGGTCTCCATGTTGCTGCTGGCACCGGTAGTGCGCCCTGCCAAAGTTCAGCTAGCTTCACCTTTGGGGTGTTTCCTTGCACCTACTGGATTGATAACCTTGGTTTCATAATTGAGGGAAACTTACTACTGTGCTCATCATACCTTCCTCTTGGGGTTCCCCAACGATGAGCACAGCAGCAAGTTTCCCTCAGTTATGAAACCAATGTTTAATCGAACCAGTAGGAGCAAGGAAACACCCCAAAGGTGTTGCTAGCTGAGCCTTGGCAGGGCGCACTACCGGTGCTAGTAGCAACGTGGAGACCTGCACAACACAACCACAGAACTTTGTCCCCAACTTGCGATGAGGTTGTCAAGCTCACCGGTTTTGCTGAAAACAAAGGATTAAACGTATCGAATGGAAGGGAATAATAGTTTGCATAAAATAAACACAAAGCAGTAAACAGTTTGTAGATTGTATGTAAAAGAAAGGACCGGGATCCATAGTTCACTAGAGGTGGCTCTCCTTAAGATAGATAACATGCTGGGTGCACAAATTACAGCGGGGCACTTGACAAACACCGAGAAAGCAATACATGCATATACTAATCATCTTGACTCCTTTGGAACTTGATTGAGCATTACAACATTATACATAGACCGCCATCCAACTACATCTATGACTAATAATCCACCTTCAGGTTATCATCCGAACCCCCTCCAGTATTAAGTTGCAAGCAACAGATTATTGCTTTACGAATTGCGTGTAATGTAGACAATACGATTGTTCTATGAACAAAGGATTGTTGTTTTCTCCCTACTAGCAACAACACATCTAGTACCTTAGAGATTTCTATCACTTCCCTAGATTACCAGAGGCATGAACCCACTATCGAGCATAAATACTAACTCTTGGAGTTGCTAGCATCTACTTGGCCAAGATAGCTACTAACAACGGAAAGCATGCAAGATCACAAATAACAAAGACATGATAGAATCAATAATCATTCTGAAATAGCATCTCAATATCCATTGGATCCCCGCAAACACAACATGAAGAATTACAAATATATGATCTTGATCATGAACGGAGCTCACAAGATCTAAACATGAAAGCACAAAGGAGGAGAACCAGCCATCTAGCTACTACATGGACCCGTAGTCCAGAGATAAACTACTCGCGCATCACACCGGAGGCTTGCATGATGATGAAGAAGGCCTCTAGGGTGAATTCTCCTCTTCGGCAGGGTGCCGGGAAGAGCTTCAGATCCCTCTCGATCTAGGGATGGAGATGACGGCGGCTACAGACTCTTTCATGGATTTTTGATCTGGTACTTAGTGTTTTCGTCCCGAGGGCATCTTATAGGCGGAAAGAGAGGCCGAGGGGGTGCTGGGGTCGGCCAGACCACCCCCTGGCGCGGGCCAGGCCTGGTCGCACGGCCAGGTGGTGTGGCCGGCCCCCAGCCCTTCTCCGTCTCGTATTCTGGCTTCTGATGACTTCTAGAAAAATAGGCACTTTAGCTTTTGTCCCGTCCAATTCCGAGAATATTCATTTTCTAACTTTCCTAGAACCAAAAACAGCAGAAAATAGGCAGCTGGCACTGTGGCTCTTGTTAGTAGGTTAGTCCAAGAAATCATATGAAAAGTACTCCAAAGTGTGGACAAAACATAAGAAAGTGGATAAAACCAAGCATGGAACATCAAAAATTATAGATACATTTGCAATGTATCATCTACCAGGTCCCTTTCCAAAGATTACTTTTAAATCCTTCACCATATCAAATACATCATCACCAGTACGGTGGATAGGCTTACTCCGGTGATCTGCCTCACCATTGAAATGCTTACTTTTCTTTCTTAGGGAGTGCGCCGGAGGAAGATAATGACGATTCCCCGGGTACACATTCTTCTTATATTTATCCAAATATATACTTTCAGTCTGAGCTAAACAATGTGTGCATGCATTCTATCCCTTGTTTGTTTGTCCTGAAATGTTACTAAAAGCAGGCCAATCATTGATTGTTATGAATAGCAACACTCGTAGGTCAAATTCCTCCTGTTTATGCTCATCCCTCACACGTACACCTTGTCTGTGCCACAACTGTAAGAGTTCTTCAACTAATGGCCTTATGTACACATCAATCTCATTGTCGGTTGGTTCGGGCCTTGGATGAGCACTGACATCATAATGAACTTCCGCTTCATGCACAAGCAAGGAGGAAGGTTATAGATACATAGAGTCATGGGCTAGGTGCTATGACTGCAGCTCTGCTCCCCAAAAGGATTCATGCCATCTGTACTTAGACCAAACTATAAGTTTCTCGCGTCACCTGCAAAGTCCGGGAACTCTCTCTCGATTTTTCTCCACTGTGACCCATCAGCAAGGTGTCTCAACATCTCGTGTTTCTTACGATGTTCCATGTGCCATCGCAACAACTTGCATGCTCTTTATTTCTGAACAAACGTTTCAACCATGGTATTATAGGATCATACCACATCACCTTAGCAGGAATCCTCTTCATGGGGTGCTCTCCCTCAACATCACCAGGGTCATCTCGTCTGATCTTATACTGCAATGCAGTGCATATGGGGCATGCATCCAAATTCTCATACTCCTCACCGTGGTACATGATGCAGTCATTAATGCATGCATGTATCTTCTGCACCTCTAATCCTAGAGGGCAGACAACCTTCTTTTCTTCGTATGTACTGGCGGGCAATTCCTTATCATTTGGAAGCAGCTTCTTCATTATTTTTAGCAACTTTTCAAATCCCTTGTCAGTCATACCGGTCTCTGCCTTCCATTGCAGCAATTCCAGTATGCTACCCAACTTTTTGTGGCCATCTTCACAAGTTGGGTATAACATTTTGTTGTGGTCCTCTAACATATGCTCGAACTTCAACCTCTCCCTTTCACTTTCGCATTCTCCCTTTGCATAAGAAATGGCCCGACCAAGATCATCATCGGGCTCATATGATGCCCGTTCTTCAGCTTCTTCCTCATCATTGTCTTCCATTGTAGTACCATCGTATTCAGGGAACATAGATCAGTAGTTCTCATCATCGGTATCTTCTTCATCACCGTCTTCCATCATAACCCCTTTTTCTCCGTGCTTGGTCCAACAATTATAGCCTGTCATGAAACCGGACCGAAACAGGTGGTCGTGAAGGACTCTTAAGGAAGAATATTCCTTATGATTCCGACAGACACCACATGGACAAGACATAAAACCATTCCACTTGTTTGCCTCGGCCACAAGGAGAAAAGAATGCACGCCTTTAATGAACTCGCCAGAGATTCGATCAGCATACATCCATTACCAGCTCATCTGCATTGTATAATTAAGTACATCAAATGGAATCATGATGCTAAATTAGTACTGGTCTAAAAAACAAAATTAAAGCATACAATCGGGACTAAAGATATGATAAACCTTTAGTCCCTGCCGGAGGCACCAACCGGGACTAAACGTGGATGTGGCGATGACACTACATCATGGGCGAGTGTCGACACTATGTTGTGAGTGGGCGGCACTAATTAATCCAGTGAATGCTGACACTATTTGGTGGGTGGAGACACTATGACAGGGGTGAGTGTCGACATTATGTCGTGAGTGTCGACACTATGTTGTGCCGCTTAATCTATAGATAGGTATGCATTCTTGTGAAGAACTGCAAGATGGTGTGCGAGAGGAGGGACACCACTAGGCGGAGCTTCTCGAAGATGTCTTAGGATCCCGTCCTCAGACATCTTCGAGGAGCTGTCCATAGAGACACTCCCTAATATGTGAAATTTGTTAGCTACCCGATGTATTAAACTATAGCTAGAGAAGTTATTAACTCCAAGATGGTGCGAGAGGGACACCACTACGGCGGAGCTTCTCGAAGATGTCTTCGGATCCTGTCCTCAGATATATTCGAGGAACTCGCCATAGAGGAGCTTCGCGAAGATGTACTGTGATGTCTTCTTATCAAGCTTTTGTGAATTAATCCTATTTTGTTACAATTTTCAGTTTGCTAAAGGCAGGTAGAAGACGAAGAGGGGCATTTTGCCCAGCTAGTTAGAATGATGAACTCATGCATGTGTACCTCTGTGCTTCTATGAATCAAATAAATTTTAAGACTATGTGCCAAAACAAGATATAGATAGAATCCACATATTGAAAATGATATTTACCTTGGAGTTCATTACATTAATACAAGATAGATTGAATCCAAACATCGATCTCATGTTATTATTGAAAAAATTACTACCAAACTAAATCCACAAATCCATCTACTTGTAGAGCATAAAATGAGCTAACATGGCAATAAGAGTTGAAAGGATGAAGTTGCTCACCTTTTAGAACCTTTGAATAGATGGGGCGCCGCGAAATATTGACAAATCTTGAGAAAAATTGAGCATGAACTCGAGATTGAAGGAAGAGGCAGAGAGGAGCCACTAGCTTGAAATAGTGGCTCGGGCAGGGAAGAAGATATAGCAGGGCTATTAGTTCCGGTTTATGGCCAGAACCGGAACTAAAGGGTCCATATTTAGTCCCGGTTCGTGTAACAAACCGGGACTAAAGGGTCCATTCGAACCAGGACTAGTGTCTGCCACCCCCTTGGCCAGTTCTAGCCGTTGGGACCAGGACATTAGTTCCAGTTTGTAGAAAAACCAAAACTAATACCCCTAGACCAAAGGTTCGTTTTCTACTAGTGTAGTAACATGTATACTGGTGGCATGTGCACTACATGCCACCAGTAACATATACACTTATGATACGTGTACACCAATTTACACGTTACTAGTAAAAAATACGGAATCTAGGCGGAAATTGAGTATTATCAATATCGAGAAATCATTATTAGCATCAACGACTATGCATTCACTGCCAAGTTGGTTCACCACTTCAACAAAAAAACTAAATTTTAGTTCCACACACTAAGTTTAACTAGCAAGTTCGTATCACCACATTTCGAAACAAGTTTCTGAGTAGGACTCCGAATCTGACTCTAGCGGCTGGTTGAAATCATTGATGATGTCGATGATAAATATCCTATGCAGGTTCGTGCGTGAAGTGTTCATACCAAATGAGTAGCATGGCTTCCCAACATGCAGATCTTTGGCTTAAGGGCATGTTTGGTTGTGGCCCGGCGGGTGTTTCTCACACGGCACGGGAAGAAATAAGCCCGTTTGGAGATCTGGGTCGCACGAAATATCTGCACTGCACGGGTCTAAAAGCAGGCCAAATCATGGTCCGCTGGGAACGACGATTTCGGCCGTTTCCATAGGGCCAGGCCCTGGCGAGCGCCGCGTGCCAACCGCTTGCACGCGTGGGGAAATGCAGGATACAGGACTTTTTCGCCTTAACTCCCAGTCCACTCCGCTCACCGCCCAGTCCCGTCATATCACCACGATTTCCAACCATGGCCGCCGCTCCTCCTCCTCCTCCCCCTCCCTGTTCAGCGGCCCCCGCATCGGCGAGGTGAGCGTGCACAACCTCTAGGCAGCTGTCCAACTAGAGAAGAATGCCGCCAGCGGAGATACGGCCCTCGCGAGGGCGCTCAGGGCTCCCGCACCCATCTACGCGCGCACAACTCGGGCAGCATCGGCGGCGGCCACGGCTGCGGCAACGTTGCCTACACCCAAATAGGACGCCGCATCTACGGCCAAGCAGGCCGAAAAAGCCCCCGCCATAGTCAGGCCTACTGTCGACTACGCGGATAGGGTTTTCCCGCTGGTTCCGGTGGTCCCAACCTTCACGGCCGGAGCTTCTTCTCTCGCTCCGGAGGCGCCTTCAACTGCACCATCGTCATCGATGGCGCCATTGGCGACAAGGGTAAGTCCCCGATCTATCTTGCGGTTAGGGTTTGGCCCCAAATCGACGGCAGTTAGGACTTGATCTTCGGTTGTTGTAGAGCGATTTGGGGTTTTTTTGCAGTACGTAGCAACATATTTGATAATGTGCACACATATTTTGCGATTTAATTGACCAGTTTACCTAATTTGGTTGTTGTCTTGGGCCATAGCCCGATTGGGGATTCACAGATTAGGCATTGTACTCCATGATTATACATGTGCATTGCCAGATAGGCATTGTACTCCATACTTGTACCCTGTGTGTTACCTGCTTAGGCATTATACTCCATGTTTGTAGCATCTGTGCATTGGCATATTAGGCATTGTATTCCATGTTTGTACCCTGTGTGTTGCCAGATTAGGAATTGTACTCCATGTTTGTAGCATCTATGTGTTACATGTTTATAGCAACTGTGCATTGCCACATTAGACATTGTACTCCATGTTTGTACCATGTGTGTTGCCAGATTAGATGCTGCTTGCTGGCCTTGTTTTACTTCATGGCAAGGTGCTTAAGTTCGAATGCGAGACTGTCGGGAGGGGTGTAGCATCCCATCTGTCTAACATCTATAATGCTACATGGTCTAATAATAAAATGCTACTTCCTACATATAATTGTTGCATCATAATTATATCATGCTCATGTCATCATGCCACCTTGCATTTGAGCATCATATAAAACCTTTCCTTTTGGTTCTTATCTCATATGCATTAGTAATTGTAGTTGCCTCTTGATATATTGTATTTGGTTCTTGATAAATGCTTGATGCCCAAGTTGAGATGGGGGCATATCTTTTATTAACTCCACCACCTTTCTTTGTCACCGTCCCATAATTCCACCATCCAACCATATGTGAGCTTTGCATTTTATTTGGGTTTACCTCTAGCTCATGTGGGTTGGGATGGGTCCACTTACAATTCCACATGCTCCCATTTATGCATCATGTTGTTTTCACAATGTTGATATGTGGAGAGCCACATGGCCACCTTTGCATGTTATGTGAGTATTTTTCTTTGTCTAGCTTCCATATGGTTTGGTTTGGAGTATTTGATCATGTATGAATATAATTATGGCTATCTACTTACCTAGTGGAACACACACACTAGCATGTCCAATTTTATTCAAATGTGAGCATATGCATCTATTCCACTTGGGACACAACTCCTTTCTTTTTGGTTTGGCCTTAATTCCATATTTTGAGGCATGTGAGAATAAATGCCCATAGGCTATCTAGTTGTTCTCACATCTAGTAATTGTGGCATTTCCTTGCTTTGCATGGCCCATGCAACACCTCCTTCCCATTTATTTCTTCTATTTGAATTTATGAAGGTGTAGCTTTTCTTGAACTCTCTTGCAAGCTTGTGCTTTTATCAATGAAGCATATACCCTAGATCCTCCCTTTCATCCTACACCCTAACCTCACTTGCCACCACCCTCAACACCCCACATACATGTGTATTTGCCACATGCTTTAACAAGTTCTCTCTAAGCATGGATTAATAAAACCTCCCCTTCCTCACATGGAATCATGAGCACTTTTTCTCTAATCTCTAGCCTAACCCTCTCTCTCTCTCTGTGTGTGTGTGTGTGTGTGTGTGTGTGTGTGTCTAACCCAAAACCCTAAGCTAGACCTAATCACCTACACCCCTCTCTTTTTCTCTCCTTTCTACCTTTCCTAAACCTATCCTACCGAAGGTTTTTCCCCTGGCGCCAACCTTCCTCTACACCCTGTACACCCCAACCCGGCGCCCCTGCTAGCTGGCTCGGCAACAGCCTGCTCTCGAACGCCTCCCCTCTGCTTCTCTCGGTCGAACCAAACCAGCTGGCCGGTGCACTGTTTTTCTCCCCCAGCCCTCTCACGTGCTCGAGCGCCTCCCCTCTGGTTCGTCTCCCCTCTCCACTCGTTGCTATAGGACAAGAGAAAGAGGGAGGGTAGAAAAACCTAACCCGATCACCTCCTCGTCACCTTTTGCAAAAGAGACCACCCTCCCCATGTGCTCTCCCCTCCTCCCACCTACCCCATCTTGAGATCCCCTACATCTTCTTCCTCTCCATGACACCACCGTGACCTTGACCACCTAAAACCCTAGCCACCATCTACCCTGGTCGTCGTCGTCCTACGGCCGCCGTCGCCGGGCCATCGCGACCGGTAGCAGCGCGAGGATCTGTACAGCACTAGGAGCAAGGAGGAGGAGGCCACGTATCTCGCCGTCCCAGCGCACCCTGACGCCGTCATTGTTCTGCGCGGTCACCACCGTCATGGCTCTCTGCTCGCCTTCGCTCCTCGCTCAGCCTGACTAGGCCACCCGCGCACGCAAGGTGAGCCTCACCTCCCCTCGATCTGCCCCGCTCCCCTCTGTCCTCTTCGTGCACCACCACAGCGCTCCCGCCTCCCGCCGCCGTCGCCGCGCACACGTGCGCGTTGCACCGCCGCGCTCGCCTAGACGCTCGCCAGCCCGCTCTGAACCGCGCGCATGCAGCAGACAGTGCACCCGCGGCCCGCGCTTGACCATGTTCAACGCGTCGGTGTCGTCGTTGTGTTGCTCGTCTTCGAACGACGTGAGAACGAAAGATCTATCCCATGTTCCCCTCTTTAAAACGAGCCAGAGCACGATCAAAAGCATCCAGTACATTACCCAGAATCTTCGTCGCAAGTCTGCCCGATCTTCGGCAAAATATGTGTTCGTCCGTCAGTCCGAACCCAGCGTTTTCTTCCTCTGTTCGACGATGTTTTCCGGCCCCTACAACCATCCTCCGGCGACACTTCCTAAGCAAGAGTTGTAGACCTACCTCCAATCTTCGTTTTTCGTTTTTACAGAATTTCCAAATTCGCCACAGTTTTGTGGCAATCCTCTTCGCAAGACCGGCCCGAGGTAGCTGTTCGCGAGCATTTTTAGTTTCGTCAGTCTTCAGAGAGAGCAGCAGCCCGCTACGCTTTTGCAAAAAAAAAACCTCCGCTTTTGCGTGGCCAGACCGCAGCCCTTGTGTGCCCACTGGTCAGCCACCTATGCAGTTTTGCAAGAAGGTACCCGCGCTTTGGGGTTTTCCAACCCGCGCTCCCTCGGATTCCCCACGTGGCAGGCCCCCGCTGGCACGCCCGCGTGTGGGACCGCACGCCTGCGGGTCCCACTTGTCATCCCCGCGGTTGGCTGATCCCGCGGTGAGAAAAGCCCCGCGCAGCCCGCTGCGCCCCACCTGTGCTGAGTCAGCGGCTGGCCCACCTGTCAGCGTCTGTGGCTAACTTCGTCTGCGTACAAAAAGTCTCGGCTCTTTCTTGGTTTAATAAAAATATTTTCCAGAAATTGTTTAAATGTTTTAAAATCCAGAAATTAATATCTTTTAATTGACTTATCCAAATAATACAAATGATATATGTTTTTGAATCAGAAAAATGTGAGGATTTCAAATCTGCCATCCAATTTAATGTTTGGCTAATTTAAATTTCGAATTTTTTTAATTGTAATAAAAATGCCTTTTCTTAATTAATTAATAACTTTAAATCTATAACTCCAAATTTGACAAATAATATGTCTAAATCGATCAGCGCGATGAGCCTGTTCTAGCTATGCATTCCATGTTCTAAATTGAAGCATGCATCATGTCATTACTAAAAATCAGAACTGTTTATTCATCTTGTAATAGCTTTATTCCAAGTAGTTGTAATAGTTGCTGGTGATGATGGAAAACCATGAAGCGGCTCCACTGACCTTGACGCAATGCTGGTGATGATGGAGATCATGTTCGTGCTTTGGAGATGGAGATCAAAAGCGCAAGAAGAAAAGGCCATATCATATCACACTAATTATGAATTGCCTGTGATGTTAATCCTTTATGCATCTTGTATTGCTTAGATCGCGACGGTAGAATTATAAGATGATCCCTCTCACTAAATATCAAGTAATAAAGTGTTCACCCTTAGTTGGCACCGTTGCTAAGACTCGTCGTTTCGAAGCATCTCGTGATGATCGGATGTGATAGATTCTACGTGTGCATACAACGGGTGCAAGCCAGATTTGCACATGCGGAAACTAAGGTTATCTTGACGAGCCTAGCATGTACAGACATGGTCTCGGAACACGGAATACCGAAAGGTAGAGCATGATTCATATAAATGATATGATGAACATGAAGATTGTTCGCTGATGAAACTACATCTTCTCTCGTGAAGATCAGACTTGGTGTAGTGGACTTGGTTCGTGTAATCACTAAGACAATGTGAGGGATGTTGTTTTGAGTGGGAGTTCACCTAGTTAGTTTAAGAATTAAATTAGAACTCAATTTATCATAAACTTAGTCTAAACTACTTGCAAATTGTTGTAGATTATGGCGAACCCCTCCATCAATTTCAATGCGTTCCTAGAGAAAGAAAAGCTTAAAAACAATGGAAGCAATTTCACGGACTGGTTCCATGGACTGAAGATCGTCCTCAGGGCTGGTCAGTTGACCTATGTGCTCGATGCACCGCTAGGTGACCCACCTGCAGATAATGCCACCGATGACGAAAAGAATGTTTTCGCCACTCGGAAGAATCATTACTCCACAGTTCAGTGTGCCATCCTGTACGGTTTAGAAGCGGAGCTCCAACAGCGTTTTGAGCACCATGACCCGTTCGAGATCATTAAGGAGCTCAGGCTAATTTTTGAGACTCGCGCGGCCATGGAGAGCTATGAGGCCTCTGAAAAGTTCTTTAACTGTAAGATGGAAGAGGGAAGCTCCGTTAGCAAGCACGTGCTCACCATGTCTGGGTACGCTAAGAAGCTCCAAGAGTTGGGAATATCGATTCCTAATGAATTGGGGATTCACCGTCTCCTTCAATCACTGTCACCAAGTTACAAGAACTTTGTGATGAACTACAACATGCACTCCATGAACAAGACGTTGCCTGAACTGTCGTCCATGCTGAAAACTGCTGAAGTGGAGATCAAGAAGGAGCACCAAGTGTTAATGGTCAATAAGACCACCAATTTCAAGAAACGGGGCCAGCCTAAGAACAAGGGCAACTTCAAGAAGGACGGCAAGAAAGCTGCCGCACCTGCTAAGAAGCCCAAGGCTGGTCCTAAGCCTGAAACTGAGTGCTTCTACTGCAAGGGAGCTGGTCACTGGAAGCGTAACTGCCCCAAGTACCTGGCGGATCTGAAGAACGGCAACATCAAGAAGAACGGTATATTTGATATATGTGTTATAGATGTGTATCTTACTGGTAATCGTAGTAGTGCCTGGGTATTTGATACTGGTTCGGTTGCTCATATTTGTAACTCAAAACAGGAGCTGCGGAATAAACGAAGACTGGCAAGAGACGAGGTGACGATGCGCGTTGGAAATGGCTCCAAGGTTGATGTGATCGCCGTCGGCACGCTCCCTCTACATCTACCTTCGGGATTAGTTTTAAATTTAAATAATTGTTATTTGGTGCCTGCGTTAAGCATGAACATTATATCTGGATCCTGTTTATTGCGAGACGGTTACTCGTTTAAGTCCGAGAATAAAGGTTATTCGATTTATATGAGTAATATCTTTTATGGTAATGCACCTGTGATGAATGGTTTATTCTTACTGAATCTCGATAGTAGTGATACACATATTCACAACATAGATGCTAAACGAATAAAATTGAAAGATAATTCTACATACATGTGGCACTGTCGTCTTGATCACATTGGAGTGAAGCGTATGAAGAAACTCCATTCTGATGGACTTCTTGAATCACTTGATTTTGAATCACTTGAAAGATGCAAAGCATGTCTAATGGGAAAAATGACTAAGACTCCATTTTCTGGTATAATGGAGCGAGCTACAGACTTACTGGAAATAATACATACCGATGTGTGCGGTCCAATGAGTGTAGCGTCGCGCGGTGGATATCGTTATGTTCTCACTTTCACGGATGACTTGAGTAGATATGGGTATGTCTACTTTATGAAACATAAGTCCGAAACTTTCGAGAAGTTTAAGGAATTTCAAAGTGAAGTGGAAAATCATCGTAACAAGAAGATTAAGTTTATGCGTTCTGATCGCGGAGGTGAATATCTGAGTTATGAGTTTGGCATGCATTTAAAGAAATGTGGAATACTTTCGCAGTTGACACCGCCGGGAACACCACAGCGTAATGGTGTGTCCGAACATCGTAATCGAACTCTCTTAGATATGGTTCGGTCCATGATGTCTCTTACAGATTTACCGTTATCATTTTGGGGCTATACATTAGAGACAGCCGCATTCACTTTAAATAGGGCACCATCTAAATCCGTTGAAATGACACCGTACGAATTGTGGTTTGGTAAGAAACCTAAGTTGTCGTTCCTTAAAGTTTGGGGTTGCGAGGCATATGTAAAGAAGTTACAACCTGATAAGCTAGAACCCAAAGCGGAGAAATGCGTCTTCATAGGATACCCTAAAGAAACAATTGGGTATACCTTCTATCATAGATCCGAAGGCAAAGTTTTCGTTGCAAAGAATGGATCCTATCTTGAGAAGGAGTTTCTCTCGAAGGAGGTGACTGGAAGGAAAGTAGAACTCGATGAGGTTATTGAACCTTCTCTCGGATTTGAGAGTAGCGCAGCACCGAAAGATGTTTTTGTGCCGCCTGCACCAATTGAAGAGGAAGCTAATGATAATGATCATGAAACTTCGAACGAAGTTACTACTGAACCTCGCAGGTCAACGAGGGTTCGTACCACTCCTGATTGGTATGACTCTGCTTGAACGTCATGTTGGTGGACAACACTGATGACCCTGCGACGTATGA
This sequence comes from Avena eriantha, assembly GCA_910589775.1. NCBI lineage: Eukaryota > Viridiplantae > Streptophyta > Magnoliopsida > Poales > Poaceae > Avena > Avena eriantha. Next base: position 8,674,560 of record OU342743.1, read on the forward strand.
AGAAGCTATGGTGAGCCCAGATTCCGACAAATGGCTAGAAGCCATGAAATCCGAAATGGGATCCATGTATGAAAACCAGTGTGGACTTTGGTGGACTTACCGGATGGCCGTAAGGCTGTCGAGAACAAATGGACTTTCAAGAGAAAAACAGATGCTGATGGTAATGTTACCGTCTATAAAGCTCGACTTGTCGCGAAAGGGTTCCGACAAATTCAAGGAGTTGACTATGATGAGACTTTCTCACCAGTAGCGAAGCTAAAGTCTGTGAGGATTTTGTTAGCAATTGCTGCACATTTCGATTATGAGATTTGGCAGATGGATGTCAAAACGGCGTTCCTTAATGGTGACATTGAGGAAGAGTTGTATATGGTACAACCCAAGGGTTTTGTCGATCCTAAAGATGCTGACAAGGTATGCAAACTTCAGCGCTCCATTTATGGACTGAAGCAAGCATCCCGGAGTTGGAATCAATGTTTTGATAAAGTAATCAAAAACTTTGGATTTATACAAACTTATGGAGAAGCTTGTATTTACAAGAAAGTGAGCGGGAGCTCTGTAGCATTCCTAGTACTATATGTAGATGACATATTGTTGATTGGGAATGATATAGAACTTCTTAAAAGCGTCAAAACCTATTTGAATAATAGTTTTTCAATGAAGGATCTTTGCGAAGCGGCATATATTCTAGGCATCAAGATTTATAGAGATAGATCAAGACGCCTAATAGCGGTTTCACAAAGTACATACTTAGACAAAGTTCTAAAGAAGTTTAGAATGGAAGATAGCAAGAAAGGGTTCGTGCCCATGTTGTCAGGTAAGACCTTGAGTAAAACTCAAAGTCCAGCTACGGCAGAAGATAGAGAAAAGATGAATAATATTCCCTATGCCTCGGCCATAGGTTCTATCATGTATGCCATGCTGTGTACTAGACCGGATATAGCACATGCTGTTAGTTTGACTAGTAGATATCAAAGTGATCCTGGAGTGGAACACTGGACAGCGGTCAAGAATATCCTAAAGTACCTAAATAGGACTAAGGATATGGTTCTTTCTTATGGAGGTGATGAACAGCTTGTTGTAAACGGTTACACCGATGCTAGTTGGAACACCGATCCGGATGACTCGAAGTCACAATCGGGATACGTATTTATTTTGAATGGTGCTGCAGTGAGCTGGAGGAGTGGAAAGCAAAGCGTTGTGGCGAAATCTTCAACTGAATCGGAATACATAGCAGCTTCGGAGGCTGCACAAGAAGCCGTATGGATGAAGGAATTCATTACTGAACTCGGCGTGGTTCCCAGTGCGTTGGACCCGATGGCCATCTACTGTGACAACACAGGTGCCATAGCTAATGCACAGGAGCCAAGGTCACATAGCAAGCTGAAGCACATCAAGCTACGTTTTAACGCTATTCGCGAGTATGTCCGAGATGGTGACATAAAGATTTGCAAAGTACACACTGAACTGAATGTGGCGGATCCGTTGACTAAACCTCTCCCTAGGGCAAAGCATGACCCACACCAGAACGCCATGGGTGTTCGGTATATTACCATGTAATCTAGATTATTGACTCTAGTGCAAGTGGGAGACTGTTGGAGATATGCCCAAGAGGCAATAATAAAAGTGATTATTATTATATCTTTGTGTTTATGATGAATGTTTACATCCCATGCTATAATTGTATTGTTAGGAAACACTAATACTTGTGTGTTTTGTAAACATATGAGAGTCCCTAGAAAGCCTCTTGTTGAACTAGCTTGTTGATTGATTGATGATCATGGTTTCCTGATCATGGACATAAGGATGTGATTAATAACAAGGTTATATCATTAGGAGAATGATGTAATGGACACACACCCATAGTAAGCGTAGCATAAGATCAAGTCATTAAGTTCGTATTGCTATAAGCTTTCAAATACATAGTAACCTAATCCTTCGACCATGAGGTTATGTTAATCACCATTACCGGATGGATACTTTGATGACATCAAACGCCGCTTCGTAACTGGGTGGTTATAAAAGTGTCATTGGGTATTCTGAAAGTATATGTGTTGAAGCGCATGAACCAAGATTGGGATTTGTCCATCCATATGACGGATAGATATGCTCTGGGCCCTCTCGGTGGAATGTCATCTAGTTAGCTTGCAAGCATGTGACTAGGTCACAAGGGATGACATATCACGGAGCGAGTAAAGAGTACTTATCAGTAACGAGGTAGAACTAGGTATGGAGATACCGACGATCAAACCTCAGATAAGTATAGTATTGCGAGACAAAAGGAATTGGTTTCGTATGTAAGTGGTTCAATCGATCGCGAAGTCATCGTTGAGTATGTGGGAGCCATTATGGATCTCCAGGTCCCGCTGATGGTTATTGATAGGAGATGTGTCTCTATCATGTCTACATATTCACGAACCGTAGGGTGACACACTTAAGGTTCGAAGTTGTTTTAAGTAGATATGGAATGTGCGTTGGAGACCGAATGTTGTTCGGAGTCTCGGATTGGATTCGGGACATCACGAGGAGATCCGGAATGGTCCGGAGAATAAGATTCATATATAGGGGATCATTTTCTAAGTTAGGAAATGTTCCGGAGTGTTTGTATGAGGATTCTAGAAGGTTTCGGAATGTTCCGGAAGGTTCTAGAAGATATCTTGGAGTTTGCTTGAAAATCAAGATAGGGATCAAGGAGTCCTGGTGGGTCAAGACTAGGAGTCGTGGGGGAGGAGGACTCCTCCCCCCACTCCCCAATCCGCCGGCCTAGAGGGAGGGGAGTCCCCCTCCCCAGGCGCCCTCCCTTCTTTAAATAGAGGGGCAGGGGCGCCCCCTCCTCCCTTGCTCTCATAACTCCAATCTCTGCCGCCTCTCTCCTCCATCTTTCTTCTGCACAGGCATAGGCGAAGCCCTGCAGAATTCTCTACTCCACCACCACCACCACGCCGTCGTGCTGCTGGGATTCCGTGGAGAAGATCTACTACCTCCGCTGCTTGCTGGAACGGGGAGAGGAAGGTCTACTTCGACTCCGCACGTGTGACCGACTGCGGAAGCGCTGCCGAATCGCGGCGCCGGAAGGATCGTCCACTTGACCGACTGCGGAAGCGCTGCTGGAACGCGACGCCGGAAGGATCGTCCACACGATCTTGAGATCGGCAAGTGATCGACTACATCAACCACGAGATCTAATCTCGTTAACGCTTTCGGATCTACGAGGGTTAGTTCCTATCTATCTCGTTGCTCATGTCTAATAGATTAGATCTTGGCTTTTATCTGGATTAGATCTAGGTTTTGTTCGTTCTTGCGGTAGATTTTTTTTGTTTTCCATGCTACGAACCCATCAGTGGTATCAGAGCCGTATCTATGCGTAGATCTGTTGCACGAGTAGAACACAATGTTTTTGTGGGCGTTGATGCTTTTTTTGTCGGTGTCTTAGCGTGTACTTTGTATCTTGCGGCATGGTGGGATGAAGCGGCTCGAGCTAACATTACATGTCATCGCACATGAGACTTTCTCCACGCTTGACGTGCAACTTGCTTTGCACAAGTGGCTTTGCGGGTGTCTATCTCTCCCACCATAGTTAAGATTCAATTTACAATGAGCATCTTGACAACACTTGTATCAACGTTGTGGTTCTTGTTCGTAGGTAAGATCGGTCTTATGCGAAAGCCCCAAACCACGTAAAACTTGCAAAGAAAATTAGAGGCGTCTAACTTGTTTTTGCAGGGGTTTTGCGATGTGATATGGCCATCATGTGATTGTGATTGTATTTGATGTATGCAATGATCCTTGTTGTAATATGGCACCCGGCAGGAGCCTAATGGTTGTCTTTAATTCTGTTAAGACCTGCGTGTCTATTCATCTTGTAATAGCTTTATTCCAAGTAGTTGTAATAGTTGCTGGTGATGATGGAAAACCATGAAGCGGCTCCACTGACCTTGACGCAATGCTGGTGATGATGGAGATCATGTTCGTGCTTTGGAGATGGAGATCAAAAGCGCAAGAAGAAAAGGCCATATCATATCACACTAATTATGAATTGCCTGTGATGTTAATCCTTTATGCATCTTGTATTTCTTAGATCGCGACGGTAGAATTATAAGATGATCCCTCTCACTAAATATCAAGTAATAAAGTGTTCACCCTTAGTTGGCACCGTTGCTAAGACTCGTCGTTTCGAAGCATCTCGTGATGATCGGATGTGATAGATTCTACGTGTGCATACAACGGGTGCAAGCCAGATTTGCACATGCGGAAACTAAGGTTATCTTGACGAGCCTAGCATGTACAGACATGGTCTCGGAACACGGAATACCGAAAGGTAGAGCATGATTCATATAAATGATATGATGAACATGAAGATTGTTCGCCGATGAAACTACATCTTCTCTCGTGAAGATCAGACTTGGTGTAGTGGACTTGGTTCGTGTAATCACTAAGACAATGTGAGGGATGTTGTTTTGAGTGGGAGTTCACCTAGTTAGTTTAAGAATTAAATTAGAACTCAATTTATCATAAACTTAGTCTAAACTACTTGCAAATTGTTGTAGATTATGGCGAACCCCTCCATCAATTTCAATGCGTTCCTAGAGAAAGAAAAGCTTAAAAACAATGGAAGCAATTTCACGGACTGGTTCCATGGACTGAAGATCGTCCTCAGGGCTGGTCAGTTGACCTATGTGCTCGATGCACCCCTAGGTGACCCACCTGCAGATAATGCCACCGATGACGAAAAGAATGTTTTCGCCACTCGGAAGAATCATTACTCCACAGTTCAGTGTGCCATCCTGTACGGTTTAGAAGCGGAGCTCCAACAGCGTTTTGAGCACCATGACCCGTTCGAGATCATTAAGGAGCTCAGGCTAATTTTTGAGACTCGCGCGGCCATGGAGAGCTATGAGGCCTCTGAAAAGTTCTTTAACTGTAAGATGGAAGAGGGAAGCTCCGTTAGCAAGCACGTGCTCACCATGTCTGGGTACGCTAAGAAGCTCCAAGAGTTGGGAATATCGATTCCTAATGAATTGGGGATTCACCGTCTCCTTCAATCACTGTCACCAAGTTACAAGAACTTTGTGATGAACTACAACATGCACTGCATGAACAAGACGTTGCCTGAACTGTCGTCCATGCTGAAAACTGCTGAAGTGGAGATCAAGAAGGAGCACCAAGTGTTGATGGTCAATAAGACCACCAATTTCAAGAAACGGGGCAAGCCTAAGAACAAGGGCAACTTCAAGAAGGACGGCAAGAAAGCTGCCGCACCTGCTAAGAAGCCCAAGGCTGGTCCTAAGCCTGAAACTGAGTGCTTCTACTGCAAGGGAGCTGGTCACTGGAAGCGTAACTGCCCCAAGTACCTGGCGGATCTGAAGAACGGCAACATCAAGAAGAACGGTATATTTGATATATGTGTTATAGATGTGTATCTTACTGGTAATCGTAGTAGTGCCTGGGTATTTGATACTGGTTCGGTTGCTCATATTTGTAACTCAAAACAGGAGCTGCGGAATAAACGAAGACTGGCAAGAGACGAGGTGACGATGCGCGTTGGAAATGGCTCCAAGGTTGATGTGATCGCCGTCGGCACGCTCCCTCTACATCTACCTTCGGGATTAGTTTTAAATTTAAATAATTGTTATTTGGTGCCTGCGTTAAGCATGAACATTATATCTGGATCCTGTTTATTGCGAGACGGTTACTCGTTTAAGTCCGAGAATAAAGGTTATTCGATTTATATGAGTAATATCTTTTATGGTAATGCACCTGTGATGAATGGTTTATTCTTACTGAATCTCGATAGTAGTGATACACATATTCACAACATAGATGCTAAACGAATAAAATTGAAAGATAATTCTACATACATGTGGCACTGTCGTCTTGATCACATTGGAGTGAAGCGTATGAAGAAACTCCATTCTGATGGACTTCTTGAATCACTTGATTTTGAATCACTTGAAAGATGCAAAGCATGTCTAATGGGAAAAATGACTAAGACTCCATTTTCTGGTATAATGGAGCGAGCTACAGACTTACTGGAAATAATACATACCGATGTGTGCGGTCCAATGAGTGTAGCGTCGCGCGGTGGATATCGTTATGTTCTCACTTTCACGGATGACTTGAGTAGATATGGGTATGTCTACTTTATGAAACATAAGTCCGAAACTTTCGAGAAGTTTAAGGAATTTCAAAGTGAAGTGGAAAATCATCGTAACAAGAAGATTAAGTTTATGCGTTCTGATCGCGGAGGTGAATATCTGAGTTATGAGTTTGGCATGCATTTAAAGAAATGTGGAATACTTTCGCAGTTGACACCGCCGGGAACACCACAGCGTAATGGTGTGTCCGAACGTCGTAATCGAACTCTCTTAGATATGGTTCGGTCCATGATGTCTCTTACAGATTTACCGTTATCATTTTGGGGCTATACATTAGAGACAGCCGCATTCACTTTAAATAGGGCACCATCTAAATCCGTTGAAATGACACCGTACGAATTGTGGTTTGGTAAGAAACCTAAGTTGTCGTTCCTTAAAGTTTGGGGTTGCGAGGCATATGTAAAGAAGTTACAACCTGATAAGCTAGAACCCAAAGCGGAGAAATGCGTCTTCATAGGATACCCTAAAGAAACAATTGGGTATACCTTCTATCATAGATCCGAAGGCAAAGTTTTCGTTGCAAAGAATGGATCCTATCTTGAGAAGGAGTTTCTCTCGAAGGAGGTGACTGGAAGGAAAGTAGAACTCGATGAGGTTATTGAACCTTCTCTCGGATTTGAGAGTAGCGCAGCACCGAAAGATGTTTTTGTGCCGCCTGCACCAATTGAAGAGGAAGCTAATGATAATGATCATGAAACTTTGAACGAAGTTACTACTGAACCTCGCAGGTCAACGAGGGTTCGTACCACTCCTGATTGGTATGACTCTGCTTGAACGTCATGTTGGTGGACAACACTGATGACCCTGCGACGTATGAAGAAGCTATGGTGAGCCCAGATTCCGACAAATGGCTAGAAGCCATGAAATCCGAAATGGGATCCATGTATGAAAACCAAGTGTGGACTTTGGTGGACTTACCGGATGGCCGTAAGGCTGTCGAGAACAAATGGACTTTCAAGAGAAAAACAGATGCTGATGGTAATGTTACCGTCTATAAAGCTCGACTTGTCGCGAAAGGGTTCCGACAAATTCAAGGAGTTGACTATGATGAGACTTTCTCACCAGTAGCGAAGCTAAAGTCAGTGAGGATTTTGTTAGCAATTGCTGCACATTTCGATTATGAGATTTGGCAGATGGATGTCAAAACGGCGTTCCTTAATGGTGACATTGAGGAAGAGTTGTATATGGTACAACCCAAGGGTTTTGTCGATCCTAGAGATGCTGACAAGGTATGCAAACTTCAGCGCTCCATTTATGGACTGAAGCAAGCATCCCGGAGTTGGAATCAATGTTTTGATAAAGTAATCAAAAACTTTGGATTTATACAAACTTATGGAGAAGCTAGTATTTACAAGAAAGTGAGCGGGAGCTCTGTAGCATTCCTAGTACTATATGTAGATGACATATTGTTGATTGGGAATGATATAGAACTTCTTAAAAGCGTCAAAACCTATTTGAATAATAGTTTTTCAATGAAGGATCTTGGCGAAGCGGCATATATTCTAGGCATCAAGATTTATAGAGATAGATCAAGACGCCTAATAGCGCTTTCACAAAGTACATACTTAGACAAAGTTCTAAAGAAGTTTAGAATGGAAGATAGCAAGAAAGGGTTCGTGCCCATGTTGTCAGGTAAGACCTTGAGTAAAACTCAAAGTCCAGCTACGGCAGAAGATAGAGAAAAGATGAATAATATTCCCTATGCCTCGGCCATAGGTTCTATCATGTATGCCATGCTGTGTACTAGACCGGATATAGCACATGCTGTTAGTTTGACTAGTAGATATCAAAGTGATCCTGGAGTGGAACACTGGACAGCGGTCAAGAATATCCTAAAGTACCTAAATAGGACTAAGGATATGGTTCTTTCTTATGGAGGTGATGAACAGCTTGTTGTAAACGGTTACACCGATGCTAGTTGGAACACCGATCCGGATGACTCGAAGTCACAATCGGGATACGTATTTATTTTGAATGGTGCTGCAGTGAGCTGGAGGAGTGGAAAGCAAAGCGTTGTGGCGAAATCTTCAACTGAATCGGAATACATAGCAGCTTCGGAGGCTGCACAAGAAGCCGTATGGATGAAGGAATTCATTACTGAACTCGGCGTGGTTCCCAGTGCGTTGGACCCGATGGCCATCTACTGTGACAACACAGGTGCCATAGCTAATGCACAGGAGCCAAGGTCACATAGCAAGCTGAAGCACATCAAGCTACGTTTTAACGCTATTCGCGAGTATGTCCGAGATGGTGACATAAAGATTTGCAAAGTACACACTGAACTGAATGTGGCGGATCCGTTGACTAAACCTCTCCCTAGGGCAAAGCATGACCCACACCAGAACGCCATGGGTGTTCGGTATATTACCATGTAATCTAGATTATTGACTCTAGTGCAAGTGGGAGACTGTTGGAGATATGCCCAAGAGGCAATAATAAAAGTGATTATTATTATATCTTTGTGTTTATGATGAATGTTTACATCCCATGCTATAATTGTATTGTTAGGAAACACTAATACTTGTGTGTTTTGTAAACATATGAGAGTCCCTAGAAAGCCTCTTGTTGAACTAGCTTGTTGATTGATTGATGATCATGGTTTCCTGATCATGGACATAAGGATGTGATTAATAACAAGGTTATATCATTAGGAGAATGATGTAATGGACACACACCCATAGTAAGCGTAGCATAAGATCAAGTCATTAAGTTCGTATTGCTATAAGCTTTCAAATACATAGTAACCTAATCCTTCGACCATGAGGTTATGTTAATCACCATTACCGGATGGATACTTTGATGACATCAAACGCCGCTTCGTAACTGGGTGGTTATAAAAGTGTCATTGGGTATTCTGAAAGTATATGTGTTGAAGCGCATGAACCAAGATTGGGATTTGTCCATCCATATGACGGATAGATATGCTCTGGGCCCTCTCGGTGGAATGTCATCTAGTTAGCTTGCAAGCATGTGACTAGGTCACAAGGGATGACATATCACGGAGCGAGTAAAGAGTACTTATCAGTAACGAGGTAGAACTAGGTATGGAGATACCGACGATCAACCTCAGATAAGTATAGTATTGCGAGACAAAAGGAATTGGTTTCGTATGTAAGTGGTTCAATCGATCGCGAAGTCATCGTTGAGTATGTGGGAGCCATTATGGATCTCCAGGTCCCCGCTGATGGTTATTGATAGGAGATGTGTCTCTATCATGTCTACATATTCACGAACCGTAGGGGTGACACACTTAAGGTTCGAAGTTGTTTTAAGTAGATATGGAATGTGCGTTGGAGACCGAATGTTGTTCGGAGTCTCGGATGGATTCGGGACATCACGAGGAGATCCGGAATGGTCCGGAGAATAAGATTCATATATAGGGGATCATTTTCTAAGTTAGGAAATGTTCCGGAGTGTTTGTATGAGGATTCTAGAAGGTTTCGGAATGTTCCGGAAGGTTCTAGACAGATATCTGGAGTTTGCTTGAAATCAAGATAGGGACTCAAGGAGTCCTGGTGGTCAAGACTAGAGTCGTTGGGGGAGGAGGACTCCTCCCCCAA